>JBBPBQ010000007.1:603316-636388 GCA_037974755.1 Cicer yamashitae | reverse complement strand
TCATTTTCGTCCTCCCTAGGCTTATTCTAATCCAATTAGGTTTTTTAACCAATCCTTTGCATCCAATATGTGATTTTGTGTCATTGGTTGAACATTTAGGTCATTTTCGTCCTCCCTAGGCTTATTCCAATCCAATTAGGGTTTTTAACCAATCTTGTGCATCCAATATGTGATTTTGTGTCATTGGTTGAACATTTAGGTCATTTTTGTCCTCCCTAGGCTTATTCTAATCCAATTAGGGTTTTTAAACAATCTTGTGCATCCAATATGTGATTTTGTGTCATTTTGTGTCATTCGTTGAACATTTAGGTCATTTTCGTCCTCCCTAGGCTTATTCTAATCCAATTAGGGTTTTTAACCAATCTTGTGCATCCAATATGTGATTTTGTGTCATTTTGTGTCATTGGTTGAACATTTAGGTCATTTTCGTCCTCCCTAGGCTTATGGTAATCCAATTAGGGTTTTTAACCAATCTTGTGCATCCCATATGTTATTTTGTGTCATTGGTTGCACATTTAGGTCATTTTCGTCCTCCCTAGGCTTATTCTAATCCAATTAGGGTTTTTAACCAATCTTGTGCATCCAATATGTGATTTTGTGTCATTTTGTGTCATTGGTTGCACACTTAGGTCATTTTTTTTCTCCCTAGGCTTATTCTAATCCAATTAGGGTTTTTAACCAATCTTGTGCATCCAATATGTGATTTTGTGTCATTGGTTCCACATTTAGGTCATTTTCGTCCTACCTAGGCTTATTCAAATCCAATTAGGCTTTTTAACGACTCTTGTGCATCCAATATGTGATTTTGTGTAATTTTGTGTCATTGGTTGAATATTTAGGTCATTTTCGTCCTCCCTAGGCTTGTTCTAATCCAATTAGGGTTTTTAACCAATCTTGGGCAACCAATATGAGATTGTGTCATTGGTTGCACATTTAGGTCATTTTTGTCCTCCCTAGGCTTATTCTAATCCAATTTGGGTTTTTAACCAATCTTGTGCATATAATAAGTGATTTTGTGTCATTGGTAATCCAATTAGGTCATTTTCTTCCTCGATAGGCTTATTCTAATCCAATTAGGTTTTTTAACCAATCTTATGCATCCAATATGTGATTTTGTGTCATTTTGTGTCATTGGTAATCCAATTAGGTCATTTTCGTCCTCGCGAGGCTTATTCTAATACAATTAGGGTTTTTAACCAATCTTGTGCATCCAATATGTGATTTTGTGTCATTGGTTCCACATTTAGGTCATTTTCGTCCTCCCTAGGCTTATTCAAATCCAATTAGGCTTTTTAACGAATCTTGTGCATCCAATATGTGATTTTGTGTCATTTTGTGTCATTGGTTGAATATTTAGGTCATTTTCGTCCTCCTAGGCTTGTTCTAATCCAATTAGGGTTTTTAACCAATCTTGGGCATCCAATATGAGATTGTGTCATTGGTTGCACATTTAGGTCATTTTCGTCCCCCCTAGTTTTATTCTAATCCAATTAGGGTTTTTAACCAATCTTGTGCATATAATAAGTGATTTTGTGTCATTGGTAATCCAATTAGGTCATTTTCGTCCTCGATAGGCTTATTCTAATCCAATTAGGTTTTTTAACCAATCTTATGCATCCAATATGTGATTTTGTGTCATTTTGTGTCATTGGTAATCCAATTAGGTCATTTTCGTCCTCGCTAGGCTTATTCTAATACAATTAGGGTTTTTAACCAATCTTGTGCATCCAATATGTGATTTTGTGTCATTGGTTGCACATTTAGGTCATTTTTGTCCTCCCTAGGCTTATTCTAATCCAATTAGGGTTTTTAACCAATCTTGTGCATCCAATATGTGATTTTGTGTCATTGGTTGCACATTTAGGTCATTTTTGTCCTCCCTAGGCTTATTTTAATCCAATTAGGGTTTTTAACCAATCTTGTGCATATAATAAGTGATTTTATGTCATTGGTAATCCAATTAGGTCATTTTCGTCCTCGCTAGGCTTATTCTAATCCAATTGGGGTTTTTAACCAATCTTATGCATCCAATATGTGATTTTGTGTCATTGGTTGCACATTTAGGTCATTTTTGTCCTCCCTAGGCTTATTCTAATCCAATTAGGGTTTTTAACCAATCTTGTGCATCCAATATGTGATTTTGTGTCATTGGTTGCACATTTAGGTCATTTTTGTCCTCCCTAGGCTTATTCTAATCCAATTAGGGTTTTTAACCAATCTTGTGCATCCAATATGTGATTTTGTGTCATTGGTTGCACATTTAGGTCATTTTCGTTCTCCCTAGGCTTATTCTAATCCAATTAGGGTTTTTAACCAATCTTGTGCATCCAATATGTGATTTTGTGTAATTGGTTTTACATTTAGGTCATTTTTGTCCTCCCTAGGGTTATTCTAATCCAATTAGGGTTTTTAACCAATCTTGTGCATATAATAAGTGATTTTCTGTCATCGGTAATCCAATTAGGTAATTTTCGTCCTCCTAGGCTTATTCTAATCCAATTAGGGTTTTTAACCAATCTTGTGCATCCAATATGTGATTTTGTGTCATTGGTTGAACATTTAGGTCATTTTCGTCCTCCCTAGGCTTATTCTAATCCAATTAGGGTTTTTAACCATTCTTGTGCAACCAATACGTGATTTTGTGTCATTTTGTGTCATTGGTTGAACATTTAGGTCATTTTCGTCCTCCCTAGACTTATTCTAATCCAATTTAGGTTTTTAACCAATCTTGTGCATCCAATATGTGATTTTGTGTCATTGGTTGAACATTTAGGTCATTTTCGTCCTCCCTAGGCTTATTCTAATCCAATTAGGGTTTTTAACCAATCTTGTGCATCCAATATGTGATTTTGTGTCATTTTGTGTTATTGGTTGAACTTTTAGGTTATTTTCGTCCTCCCTAGGCTTATTCTAATCCAATTAGGGTTTTTAACCAATCTTGTGCATCCAATATGTGATTTTATGCCATTTTGTGTCATTGGTTGAACATTTAGGTCATTTTCTTCCTCCCTAGGCTTATTCTAATCCAATTAGCATTTTTAACCAATCTTGTGCATCCAATATGTGATTGTGTCATTGGTTGAACATTTAGGTCATTTTCGTCCTCCCTAGGCTTATTCTAATCCAATTAGGGTTTTTAACCAATCTTGTGCATCCAATATGTGATTTTGTGTCATTTTGTGTCAATGGTTCCACATTTAGGTCATTTTCGTCCTCCCTAGGCTTATTCTAATCCAATTAGGGTTTTTAACCAATCTTGTGCATCCAATATGTGATTTTGTGTCATTTTGTGTCATTGGTTGAACATTTAGGTCATTTTCGTCCTCCCTAGGCTTATTCTAATCCAATTAGGGTTTTTAACCAATCTTGTGCATCCAATATGTGATTTTGTGTCATCTTGTGTCATTGGTTGAACATTTAGGTCATTTTCGTCCTTCCTAGGCTTATTCTAATCCAATTAGGGTTTTTAACCAATCTTGTGCATCCAATATGTGATTTTGTGTCATTGGTTGAACATTTAGGTCATTTTCGTCCTCCCTAGGCTTATTCTAATCCAATTAGGGTTTTTAACCAATCTTGTGCATCCAATATGTGATTTTGTGTCATTGGTTGAACATTTAGGTCATTTTCGTCCCCCCTAGGCTTATTCTAATCCAATTAGGGTTTTTAACCAATCTTGTGCATCCAATATGTGATTTTGTGTCATTGGTTGAACATTTAGGTCATTTTCGTCCTCCCTAGGCTTATTCTAATCCAATTAGGGTTTTTAACCAATCTTGTGCATCCAATATGTGATTTTGTGTCATTGGTTGAACATTTAGGTCATTTTCGTCCTCCCTAGGCTTATTCTAATCCAATTAGGGTTTTTAACCAATCTTGTGCATCCAATATGTGATTTTGTGTCATTTGGTGTCATTTGTTGAACATTTAGGTCATTTTTGTCCTCCCTAGGCTTATTCTAATCCAATTAGGGTTTTTAACCAATCTGGTGCATCCAATATTTGATTTTGTGTCTTTTTTTGTCATTGGTTGAAAATTTAGGTCATTTTCGTCCTCCCTAGGCTTATTTTAATCCAATTAGGGTTTTTAACAAATTTTGTGCATCCAATATGTGATTTTGTGTCATTTTATGTCATTGGTTGAACATTTAGGTCATTTTCATCCGCCCTAGGCTTATTCTAATCCAATTAGGGTTTTTAACCAATCTTGTGCATCCAATATGTGATTTTGCATCATTTTGTGTCATTGGTTGACCATTGAGGTCATTTTCGTCCTCCCTAGGCTTATTCTAATCCAATTAGGTTTTTTAACCAATCCTTTGCATCCAATATGTGATTTTGTGTCATTGGTTGAACATTTAGGTCATTTTCGTCCTCCCTAGGCTTATTCCAATCCAATTAGGGTTTTTAACCAATCTTGTGCATCCAATATGAGATTTATTGTCATTTTGTGTCATTGGTTGAACATTTAGGTCATTTTCGTCGTCCCTAAGCTTCTTCTAATCCAATTAGGGTTTTTAACCAATCTTGTGCATGCAATATGTGATTTTGTGTCATTGGTTGCACATTTAGGTCATTTTTGTCCTCCCTAGGCTTATTCTAATCCAATTAGGGTTTTTAACCAATCTTGTGCATCCAATATGTGATTTTGTGTAATTTTGTGTCATTGGTTGAATATTTAGGTCATTTTCGTCCTCCCTAGGATTATTCTAATCCAATTAGGGTTTTTAACCAATCTTGTGCATCTAATATGTGATTTTGTGTCATTTTGTGTGATTGGTTGAACATTTAGGTCATTTTCGTCCGCCCTAGGCTTATTCTAATCCAATTAGGGTTTTTAACCAATCTTGTGCATCCAATATGTGATTTTGTGTCATTTTGTGTCATTGGTTGACAATTTAGGTCATTTTCGTCCTCCCTAGGCTTATTCTAATCCAATTAGGGTTTTTAACCAATCTTGTGCATCCAATATGTGATTTTGTGTCATTGGTTGAACATTTAGGTCTTTTTCGTCCTCCCTAGGATTATTCTAATCCAATTAGGGTTTTTAACCAATCTTGTGCATCCAATATGTGATTTTGTGTCATTGGTTGCACATTTAGGTCATTTTCGTCCTCCCTAGGCTTATTCTAATCCAATTAGGGTTTTTAACCAATCTTGTGCATATAATAAGTGATTTTTTGTTATTGGTAATCCAATAAGGTCATTTTCGTCCTCGCTAGGCTTATTCTAATCCAATTAGGATTTTTAACCAATCTTGTGCATCCAATATGTGATTTTGTGTCATTGGTTGCACATTTAGGTCATTTTCGTCCTCCCTAGGCTTATTCTAATCCAATTAGGGTTTTTAACCAATCTTGTGCATCCAATATGTGATTTCGTGTCATTTTGTGTCATTGGTTGAACATTTAGGTCATTTTCGTCCTGCATAGGCTTATTCTAATCCAATTAAGGTTTTTAACCAATCTTGTGCATCCAATATGTGATTTTGTGTCATTGGTTGAACATTTAGGTCATTTTCGTCCTCCCTAGGCTTATTCTAATCCAATTAGGGTTTTTAATCAATCTTGTGCATCCAATATGTGATTTTGTGTCATTTTGTGTCATTGGTTGAACATTTAGGTCATTTTCGTCCTCCCTAGGCTTATTCTAAACCAATTAGGGTTTTTAACCAATCTTGTGCATCCAATATGTGATTTTGTGTCATTGGTTGAACATTTAGGTCATTTTTGTCCTCCCTAGGCTTATTCTTATTCAATTTGGGTTTTTAACCAATCTTGTGCCTCCAATATGTGATTTTGTGTCATTGGTTTAACATTTAGATCATTTTCGTCCTCCCTAGGCTTATTCTAATCCATCTAGGGTTTTTAACCAATCTTGTGCATCCAATATGTGATTTTGTGTCATTGGTTGAACATTTAGGTCATTTTCGTCCTCCCTAGGCTTATTCTAATCCAATTAGGGTTTTTAACCAATCTTGTGCATCCAATATGTGATTTTGTGTCATTGGTTGAACATTTAGGTCATTTTCGTCCTCCCTAGGCTTATTCTAATCCAATTAGGGTTTTTAACCAATCTTGAGCATCCAATATGTGATTTTGTGTAATTTTGTGTCATTGGTTGAACATTTAGGTCATTTTCGTCCTCCCTAGGCTTATTCTAATCCAATTAGGGTTTTTAACCAATCTTGTGCATCCAATATGTGATTTTGTGTGATTTTGTGTCATTGGTTGAACATTTAGGTCATATTTGTCCTCCCTAGGCTTATTCTAATCCAATTAGGGTTTTTAACCAATCTTGATCATCCAATATGTGATTTTGTGTCATTGGTTGAACATTTAGGTCATTTTCGTCCTCCCTAGGCTTATTCTAATGCAATTAGGGTTTTTAACCAATCTTGTGCATCCAATATGTGATTTTGTGTCATTGGTTGAACATTTAGGTCATTTTCGTCCTCCCTAGGCTTATTCTAATCCAATTAGGGTTTTTAACCAATCTTGTGCATCCAATATGTGATTTTCTGTCATTGGTTGAACATTTATGTCATTTTCGTGCTCCCTAGGCTTATTCTAATCCAATTAGGGTTTTTATTTTGTGTCATTGGTTGAACATTTAGGTCATTTTCGTGCTCCCTAGGCTTATACTAATCCAATTAGGGTTTTTAACCAATCTTGTGCATCCAATATGTGATTTTGTGTCATTTTGTGTCATTGGTTGAACATTTAGGTCATTTTCGCCCTCCCTAGGCTTATTCTAATCCAATTAGGGTTTTTAACCAATCTTGTGCATCCAATATGTGATTTTGTGTCATTGGTTGAACATTTAGGTCATTTTCGTCCTCCCTAGGCTTATTCTAATCCAATTAGGGTTTTTAATCAATTTTGTGCATCCAATATGTGATTTTGTGTCATTGGTTGAACATTTAGGTCATTTTCGTCCTCCCTAGGCTTATTCTAATCCAATTAGGGTTTTTAACCAATCTTGTGCATCCAATATGTGATTTTGTGTCATTTGGTGTCATTTGTTGAACATTTAGGTCATTTTCGTCCTCCCTAGGCTTATTCTAATCCAATTAGGGTTTTTAACAAATTTTGTGCATCCAATATGTGATTTTGTGTCATTGGTTGAACATTTCTGTCATTTTCGTCCTCCCTAGGCTTATTCTAATCCAACTAGGGTTTTTAACCAATCTTGTGCATCCAATATGTGATTTTGTGTCATTTTGTGTCATTGGTTGAACATTTAGGTCATTTTCGTCCTCCCTAGGCTTATTCTAATCCAATTAGGGTTTTTAACCAATCTTGTGCATCCAATATGTCATTTTGTGTCATTGGTAGAACATTTAGGTCATTTTCGTCCTCCCTAGGCTTATTCTAATCCAATTAGGGTTTTTAACCAATCTTGTGCATCCAATATGTGATTTTGTGTCATTTTGTGTCATTGGTTGAACATTTAGGTCATTTTCGTCCTCCCTAGGGTTATTCTTAACCAATTAGGGTTTTTAACCAATCTTGTGCATCCAATATGTGATTTTGTGTCATTTTGTGTCATTGGTTGAACATTTAGGTCATTTTCGTCCTCCCTAGGCTTATTCTAATCCAATTAGGGTTTTTAACCAATCTTGCGCATCCAATATGTGATTTTGTGTCATTTTGTGTCATTGGTTGAACATTTAGGTCATTTTCGTCCTCCCTAGGCTTATTCTAATCCAATTAGGGTTTTTAACCAATCTTGTGCATCCAATATGTGATTTTTTGTCATTGGTTGAATATTTAGGTCATTTTTGTTCTCCCTAGGCTTATTCTAATCCAATTAGGGTTTTTAACCAATCTTGTGCATCCAATATGTGATTTTGTGTCATTGGTTGAACATTTAGGTCATTTTCGTCCTCCCTAGGCTTATTCTAATCCAATTAGGGTTTTTAACCAATCTTGTGCATCCAATAGGTGATTTTGTGTCATTTTGTGTCATTCGTTGAAAATTTAGGTCATTTTCGTCCTCCCTAGGCTTATTCTAATCCGATTAGGGTTTTTAACCAATCTTGTGCATCCAATATGTGATTTTGTGTCATTGGTTGAACATTTAGGTCATTTTCGTCCTCCCTAGGCTTATTCTAATCCAATTAGGGTTTTTAACCAATCTTGTGAATCCAATATGTGATTTTGTGTCATTTTGTGTCATTGGTTGAACATTTAGGTCATTTTCGTCCTCCCTAGGCTTATTCTAATCCAATTAGGGTTTTTAACCAATCTTGTGCATCTAATATGTGATTTTGTGTCATTGGTTGCACATTTAGGTCATTTTCGTCCTCCCTAGGCTTATTCTAATCCAATTAGGGTTTTTAACCAATCTTGTGCATATAATAAGTGATTTTGTGTCATTGGTTGCACATTTAGGTCATTTTCGTCCTCCCTATGCTTATTCTAATCCAATTAGGGTTTTTAACCAATCTTGTGCATCCAATATTTGATTTTGTGTCATTGGTTGAACATTTAGGTCATTTTCGTCCTCCCTACGCTTATTCTAATCCAATTTGGGTTTTTAACCAATCTTGTGCATCCAGTATGTGATTTTGTGTCATTGGTTGAACATTTAGGTCATTTTCGTCCTCCGTAGGCTTATTCTAATCTAATTAGCGTTTTTAACCAATCTTGTGTATATAATAAGTGATTTTGTGTCATTGGTAATCCAATTAGGTCATTCTTGTCCTCCATAGGCTTATTCTAATCCAATTAGGGTTTTTAACCAATCTTTTGCATCCAATATGTGATTTTGTGTCATTGGTTGAACATTTAGGTCATTTTTTCCTCCCTAGGCTTATTCTAATCCAATTAGGGTTTTTAACCAATCTTGTGCATCCAATATGTGATTTTGTGTCATTGGTTGCACATTTAGGTCATTTTCGTCCTCCCTAGGCTTATTCTAATCCAATTAGGGTTTTTAACCAATCTTGTGCATATAATAAGTGATTTTGTGTCATTGGTAATCCAATTAGGTCATTTTCGTCCTCGCTAGGCTTATTCTAATCCAATTAGGGTTTTAATCAATCTTGTGCATCCAATATGAGATTTATTGTCATTTTGTGTCATTGGTTGAACATTTAGGTCACTTTCGTCCTCCCTAGGCTTCTTCTAATCCAATTAGGGTTTTTAACCAATCTTGTGCATCCAATATGTGATTTTGTGTCATTGGTGGCACATTTAGGTCATTTTCGTCCTCCCCAGGCTTATTCTAATCCAATTAGGGTTTTTGACCAATCTTGTGCATATAATAAGTGATTTTGTGTCATTGGTAATCCAATTAGGTCATTTTCGTCCTCGCTAGGCTTATTCTAATCCAATTAGAATTTTTAACCAATCTTGTGCATCCAATATGTGATTTTGTGTCATTGGTTGCACATTTAGGTCATTTTCGTCCTCCCTAGGCTTATTCTAATCCAATTAGGGTTTTTAACCAATCTTGTGCATCCAATATGTGATTTCGTGTCATTTTGTGTCATTGGTTGAACATTTAGGTCATTTTCGTCGTCCCTAGGCTTATTTTAATCCAATTAGGGTTTTTAACCAATCTTGTGCATCCAATATGTGATTTTGTGTCATTGGTTGCACATTTAGGTCATTTTCGTCCTCCCTAGGCTTATTCTAATCCAATTAGGGTTTTTAACCAATCTTGTGCATATAATAAGTGATTTTGTGTCATTGGTAATCCAATTAGGTCATTTTCGTCCTCGTTAGGCTTATTCTAATCCAATTAGGGTTTTTAACCAATCTTGTGCATCCAATATGTGATTTTGTGTCATTTTGTGTCATTGGTTGACAATTTAGGTCATTTTCGTCCTCCCTAGGCTTATTCTAATCCAATTAGGGTTTTTAACCAATCTTGTGCATCCAATATGTGATTTTGTGTCATTGGTTGAACATTTAGGTCTTTTTCGTCCTCCCTAGGATTATTCTAATCCAATTAGGGTTTTTAACCAATCTTGTGCATCCAATATGTGATTTTGTGTCATTGGTTGCACATTTAGGTCATTTTCGTCCTCCCTAGGCTTATTCTAATCCAATTAGGGTTTTTAACCAATCTTGTGCATATAATAAGTGATTTTGTGTCATTGGTAATCCAATTAGGTCATTTTCGTCCTCGCTAGGCTTATTCTAATCCAATTAGGGTTTTTAACCAATCTTATGCATCCATTATGTGATTTTGTGTCATTTTGTGTCATTGGTTGAACATTTAGGTCATTTTCGTCCTCCCTAGGCTTATTCTCACCCAATTTGGGTTTTTAACCAATCTTGTGCATCCAATATGTGATTTTGTGTCATTTTGTGTCATTGGTTGAACATTTAGGTCATTTTCGTCCTCCCTAGGCTTATTCTAATCCATTTAGGGTTTTTAACCAATCTTATGCATCCAATATGTGATTTTGTGTCATTGGTTGCACATTTAGGTCATTTTCGTCCTCCCTAGGCTTATTCTAATCCAATTAGGGTTTTTAACCAATCTTGTGCATATAATAAGTGATTTTGTGTCATTGGTAATCCAATTAGGTCATTTTCGTCCTCGCTAGGCTTATTCTAATCCAATTAGGGTTTTTAACCATTCTTGTGCATCCAATATGTGATTTTGTGTCATTGGTTGCACATTTAGGTCATTTTCGTCCTCCCTAGGCTTATTCTAATCCAATTAGGGTTTTTAACCAATCTTGTGCATCCAATATGTGATTTTGTGTAATTTTGTGTCATTGGTTGAACATTTAGGTCATTTTCGTCGTCCCTAGGCTTATTCTAATCCAATTAGGGTTTTTAACCAATCTTGTGCATCCAATATGTGATTTTGTGTCATTGGTTGAACATTTAGGTCATTTTTGTCCTCCCTAGGCTTATTCTAATCCAATTAGGGTTTTTAAACAATCTTGTGCATCCAATATGTGATTTTGTGTCATTTTGTGTCATTCGTTGAACATTTAGGTCATTTTCGTCCTCCCTAGGCTTATTCTAATCCAATTAGGGTTTTTAACCAATCTTGTGCATCCAATATGTGATTTTGTGTCATTTTGTGTCATTTGTTGAACATTTAGGTCATTTTCGTCCTCCCTAGGCCTATTCTAATCCAATTAGGGTTTTTAACCCATCTTTTGCATCCAATATGTGATTTTGTGTCCTTTTGTGTCATTGGTTGAACATTTAGGTCATTTGGGTCCTCCCTAGGCTTATTCTAATCCAATTAGGGTTTTTAACCAATCTTGTGCATCCAATATGTGATTTTGTGTCATTTTGTGTCATTGGTTGAACATTTAGGTCATTTTCGTCCTCCCTAGGCTTATTCTAATCCAATTAGGGTTTTTAACCAATCTTGTGCATCCAATATGTGATTTTGTGTCATTGGTTGAACATTTAGGTCATTTTCGTCCTCCCTAGGCTTATTCTAATCCAATTAGGGTTTTTAACCAATCTTGTGCATCCAATATGTGATTTGGTGTCATTGGTTGAACATTTAGGTCATTTTCGTCCTCCCTAGGCTAATTCTAATCCAATTAGGGTTTTTAACCAATCTTGTGCATCCAATATGTGATTTTGTGTCATTGGTTGAACATTTAGGTCATTTTCGTCCTCCCTAGGCTTATTCTAATCCAATTAGGGTTTTTAACCAATCTTGTGCATCCAATATGTGATTTTGTGTCATTTTGTGTCATTGGTTGAACATTTAAGTCATTTTCGTCCTCCATAGACTTATTCTAATCCAATTAGGGTTTTTAACCAATCTTGTGCATCCAATATGTGATTTTGTGTCATTGGTTGAACATTTAGGTCATTTTCGTCCTCCCTAGGCTTATTCTAATCCAATTAGGGTTTTTAACCAATCTTGTGCATCCAATATGTGAATTTGTGTCATTGGTTGAACATTTAGGTCATTTTGGTCCTCCCTAGGCTTATTCTAATCCAATTAGGGTTTTTAACCAATCTTGTGCATCCAATATGTGATTTTGTGTCATTGGTTGAACATTTAGGTCATTTTGGTCCTCCCTAGGCTTATTCTAATCCAATTAGGGTTTTTAACAAATCTTGTGCATCCAATATGTGATTTTCTGTCATTTTGTGTCATTAGTTGAACATTTAGGTCATTTTCGTCCTCCCTAGGCTTATTCTAATCCAATTACGGTTTTTAACCAATCTTGTGCATCCAATATGTGATTTTGTGTCATTGGTTGAACATTTAGGTCATTTTCGTCCTCCCTAGGCTTATTCTAATCCAATTAGGGTTTTTAACCAATCTTGTGCATCCAATATGTGATTTTGTGTCATTTTGTGTCATTGGTTGAACATTTAGGTCATTTTCGTCCTCCCTAGGCTTATTCTAATCGAATTAGGCTTTTTAACCAATCTTGTGCATCCAATACGTGATTTTGTGTCATTTTGTGTCATTTGTTGCACATTTAGGTCATTTTCGTCCTCCGTAGGCTTATTCTACTCCAATTAGGGTTTTTAACCAATCTTGTGCATCCAATATGTGATTTTCTGTCATTTTGTGTCATTGGTTGAACATTTAGGTCATTTTCGTCCTCCCTAGGCTTATTCTAATCCAATTAGGGTTTTTAACCAATCTTGTGCATCCAATATGTGATTTTGTGTCATTTTGTGTCATTGGTTGAACATTTAGGTCATTTTCGTCCTACTATGCTTATTCTAATCCAATTAGGGTTTTTAACCAATCTTGTGCATCCAATATGTGATTTTGTGTCATTGGTTGAATATTTAGGTCATTTTTGTCCTCCCTAGGCTTATTCTAATCTAGTTAGGGTTTTTAACCAATCTTGTGCATCATATATGTGATTTTGTGTCATTTTGTGTCATTGGTTGAACATTTAGGTCATTTTCGTCCTCCCTAGGCTTATTCTAATCCAATTAGGGTTTTTAACCAATCTTGTGCATCCAATATGTGATTTTGTGTCATTATGTGTCATTGTTTGAACATTTAGGTCATTTTCGTCCTCCCTAGGCTTATTCTAATCCAATTAGGGTTTTTAACCAATCTTGTGCATCCAATATGTGATTTTGTGTCATTTTGTGTCATTGGTTGAACATTTAGGTCATTTTCGTCCTCCCTAGGGTTATTCTATTCCAATTAGGGTTTTTAACCAATCTTGTGCATCCAATATGTGATTTTGTGTCATTGGTTGAACATTTAGGTCATTTTCGTCCTCCCTAGGCTTATTCTAATCCAATTAGGGTTTTTAACCAATCTTGTGCATCCAATATGTGATTTTGTGTCATTGGTTGAACATTTAGGTCATTTTCGTCCTCCCTAGGCTTATTCTAATCCAATTAGGGTTTTTAACCAATCTTGTGAATCCAATATGCGATTTTGTGTCATTGGTTGAACATTTAGGTCATTTTCGTCCTCCCTAGGCTTATTCTAATCCAATTAGGGTTTTTAACCAATCTTGTGCATCCAATATGTGATTTTGTGTCATTTTGTGTCATTGGTTAAACATTTAGGTCATATTCGTCCTCCCTAGGCTTATTCTAATCCAATTAGGGTTTTTAACCAATCTTGTGCATCCAATATGTGATTTTGTGTCATTGGTTGAACATTTAGGTCATTTTCGTCCTCCCTAGGCTTATTCTAATCCAATTAGGGTTTTTAACCAATCTTGTGCATCCAATATGTGATTTTGTGTCATTGGTTGAACATTTAGGTCATTTTCGTCCTCCCTAGGCTTATTCTAATCCAATTAGGGTTTTTAAATAATCTTGTGCATCCAATATGTGATTTTGTCTCATTGGTTGAACATTTAGATCATTTTCGTCCTCCCTAGGCTTATTCTAATCCAATTAGGGTTTTTAACCAATCTTGTGCATCCAATATGTGATTTTGTGCATTTTGTGTCATTGGTTGAACAGTTAGGTCATTTTGGTCGTCCCTAGGCTTATTCTAATCCAATTAGGGTTTTTAACCAATCTTGTGCATCCAATATGTGATTTTGTGTCATTGGTTGAACATTTAGGTCATTTTCGTCCTCCCTAGGCTTATTCTAATCCAATTAGGGTTTTTAACCAATCTTGTGCATCCAATATGTGATTTTGTGTCATTTTGTGTCATTGGTTGAACATTTAGGTCATTTTCGTCCTCCCTAGACTTATTCTAATCCAATTATGGTTTTTAACCAATCATGTGCATCCAATATGTGATTTTGTGTCATTTTGTGTTATTGGTTGATCATTTAGGTCATTTTCGTCCTCCCTAGGCTTATTCTAATCCAATTAGGGTTTTTAACCAATCTTGTGCATCCAATATGTGATTTTGTGTCATTGGTTGAACTTTTAGGTCAATTTCGTCCTCCCTAGGCTTATTCTAATCCAATTAGGGTTTTTAACCAATCTTGTGCATCCAATATGTGATTTTGTGTCATTGGTTGAACATTTAGGTCATTTTCGTCCTCCCTAGGCTTATTCTAATCCAATTAGGGTTTTTAACCAATCTTGTGCATCCAATATGTGATTTTGTGTCATCGGTTGAATATTTAGGTCATTTTTGTCCTCCCTAGGCTTATTCTAATCCAATTAGGGTTTTTAACCAATCTTGTGCATCCAATATGTGATTTTGTGTCATTGGTTGAACATTTAGGTCATTTTCGTCCTCCCTAGGCTTATTCTAATCCAATTAGGGTTTTTAACCAATCTTGTGCATCCAATATGTGATTTTGTGTCATTGGTTGAACATTTAGGTCATTTTCGTCCTCCCTAGGCTTATTCTAATCCAATTAGGGTTTTTAACCAATCTTGTGCATCCAATATGTGATTTTTTGTCATTGGTTGAATATTTAGGTCATTTTTGTCCTCCCTAGGCTTATTCTAATCCAATTAGGGTTTTTAACCAATCTTGTGCATCCAATATGTGATTTTGTGTCATTGGTTGAACATTTAGGTCATTTTCGTCCTCCCTAGGCTTATTCTAATCCAATTAGGGTTTTTAACCAATCTTGTGCATCCAATATGTGATTTTGTGTCATTGGTTGAACATTTAGGTCATTTTCGTCCTCCCTAGGCTTATTCTAATCCAATTAGGGTTTTTAACCAATCTTGTGCATCCAATACGTGATTTTGTGTCATTGGTTGAACATTTAGGTCATTTTTGTCCTCCCTAGGCTTATTCTAATCCAATTAGGGTTTTTAACCAATCTTGTACATCCAATATGTGATTTTGTATCATTGGTTGATTATTTATGTCATTTTCGTCGTCCCTAGGCTTATTCTAATCCAACTACGGTTTTTAACCAATCTTGTGCATCCAATATGTGATTTTGTGTCATTTTGTGTCATTGGTTGAACATTTAGGTCATTTTCGTCCTCCCTAGGCTTATTCTAATCCAATTAGGGTTTTTAACCAATCTTGTGCATCCAATATGAGATTATGTGTCATTGGTTGAACATTTAGGTCATTTTCGTCCTCCCTAGGCTTATTCTAATCCAATTAGGGTTTCTAACCAATCTTGTGCATCCAATATGTGATTTTGTGTCATTCGTTGAACATTTAGGTCATTTTCATCCTCCCTAGGCTTATTCTAATCCAATTAGGGTTTTTAACCAATCTTGTGCATCCAATATGTGATTTTGTGTCATTGGTTGAACATTTAGGTCATTTTCGTCCTCCCTAGGCTTATTCTAATCCAATTAGGGTTTTTAACCAATCTTGTGCATCCAATATGTGATTTTGTGTCATTGGTTGAACATTTAGGTCATTTTCGTCCTCCCTAGGCTTATTCTAATCCAATTAGGGTTTTTAACCATTCTTGTGCATCCAATATGTGATTTTGTGTCATTTTGTGTCATCGGTTGAACATTTAGGTCATTTTCGTCCTCCCTAGGCTTATTCTAATCCAATTAGGGTTTTTAACCAATCTTGTGCATCCAATATGTGATTTTGTGTCATTTTGTGTCATTGGTTGAACATTTAGGTCATTTTCGTCCTCCCTAGGCTTATTCTAATCCAATTTGGGTTTTCAAACCAATCTTGTGCATCCAATATATGATTTTGTGTCATTGGTTGAACATTTAGGTCATTTTCAACCTCCCTAGGCTTATTCTAATCCAATTAGGGTTTTTAACCAATCTTGTGCATCCAATATGTGATTTTGTGTCATTGGTTGAACATTTAGATCATTTTCGTCCTCCCTAGGCTTATTCTAATCCAATTAGGGTTTTTAACCAATCTTGTGCATCCAATATGTGATTTTGTGTCATTTGGTGTCATTGGTGAACATTTAGGTCATTTTCGTCCTCCCTAGGCTTATTCTAATCCAATTAGGGTTTTTAACCAATCTTGTGCATCCAACATGTGATTTTGTGTCATTGGTTGAACATTTAGGTAATTTTCGTCCTCCCTAGGCTTATTCTAATCCAATTAGGGTTTTTAACCAATCTTGTGCATTCAATATGTAATTTTGTGTCATTTTGTGTCAATGGTTCAACATTTAGGTCATTTTCGTCCTCCCTAGGCTTATTCTAATCCAATTAGGGTTTTTAACCAATCTTGTGCATCCAATATGTGATTTTGTGTCATTGGTTGAACATTTAGGTCATTTTCGTCCTCCCTAGGCTTATTCTAATCCAATTAGGGTTTTTAACCAATCTTGTGCATCCAATATGTGATTTTGTGTCATTTTGTGTCATTGGTTGAACATTTAGGTCATTTTCGTCCTCCCTAGGCTTATTCTAATCCAATTAGGGTTTTTAACCAATCTTGTGCATCCAATATGTGATTTTGTGTCATCAGTTGAACATTTTGGTCATTTTCGTCCTCCCTAGGCTTATTCTAATCCAATTAGGGTTTTTAACCAATCTTGTGCATCCAATATGTGATTTTGTGTCATTTTGTGTCATCGGTTGAACATTTAGGTCATTTTTCGTCCTCCCTAGGCTTATTCTAATCCAATTAGGGTTTTTAACCAATCTTGTGCATCTAATATGTGATTTTGTGTCATTTTGTGTCATCGGTTGAACATGTTGGTCATTTTCGTCCTCCCTAGGCTTATTCTAATCCAATTAGGGTTTTTAACCAATCTTGTGCATCCAATATGTGATTTTGTGTCATTGGTTGAACATTTAGGTCATTTTCGTCCTCCCTAGGCTTATTCTAATCCAATTAGGGTTTTTAACCAATCTTGTGCATCCAATATGTGATTTTGTGTCATTTTGTGTCATTGGTTGAACATTTAGGTCATTTTCGTCCTCCCTAGGCATATTCTAATCCAATTACGGTTTTTAACCAATCTTGTGCATCCAATATGTGATTTTGTGTCATTTTGTGTCATTGGTTGAACATTTAGGTCATTTTTGTCCTCCCTAGGCTTATTCTAATCCAATTAGGGTTTTTAACCAATCTTGTGCATCCAATATGTGATTTTGTGTCATTTTGTGTCATTGGTAGAACATTTAGGTCATTTTCGTCCTCCCTAGGCTTATTCTAATCCAATTAGGGTTTTTAACCAATCTTGTGCATCCAATATGTGATTTTGTGTCATTGGTTGAACATTTAGGTCATTTTCGTCCACCTTAGGCTTATTCTAATACAATTAGGATTTTTAACCAATCTTGTGCATCCAATATGTGATTTTGTGACATTTTGTGTCATTTGTTGAACATTTAGGTCATTTTCGTCCGCCCTAAGCTTATTCTAATCCAATTAGGGTTTTTAACCAATCTTGTGTATCCAATATGTGATTTTGTGCCATTTGTTGAACATTTAGGTCATTTTCGTCCTGCCTAGGCTTATTCTAAGCCAATTAGGGTTTTTAACCAATCTTGTGCATCCAATATGTGATTTTGTGTCATTTTGTGTCATTGGTTGAACATTTAGGTCATTTTCGTCCTCCCTAGGCTTATTCTAATCCAATTAGGGTTTTTAACCAATCTTGTGCATCCAATATGTGATTTTGTGTCATTTTGTGTCATTGGTTGAACATTTAGGTCATTTTCGTCCTCCTTTGGATTATTCTAATCCAATTAGGGTTTTTAACCAATCTTGTGCATCCAATATGTGATTTTGTGTCATTTTGTGTCATTGGTTGAACATTTAGTTCATTTTCGTCCTCCTTAGGCTTATTCTAATCCAATTAGGGTTTTTAACCAATCTTGTGCATCCAATATGTGATTTTGTGTCATTTTGTGTCATTGGTTGAACATTTAGGTCATTTTCGTCCTCCCTAGGCTTATTCCAATCCAATTAGAGTTTTTAACCAATCCTGTGCATCCAATATGTGATTTTGTGTCATTTTGTGTCATTGGTTGAACATTTAGGTCATTTTCGTCCTCCCTAGGCTTATTCTAATCCAATTAGGGTTTTTAACCAATCTTGTGCATCCAATATGTGATTTTGTGTCATTTTGTGTCATTGGTTGAACATTTAGGTCATTTTCGTCCTCCCTAGGCTTATTCTAATCCAATTACGATTTTTAACCAATCAAGTGCATCCAATATGTGATTTTGTGTCATTGATTGAACATTTAGGTCATTTTTGTCGTCCCTAGGCTTATTCTAATCCAATTAGGGTTTTTAACCAATCTTGTGCATCCAATATGTGATTTTGTGTCATTGGTTGAACATTTAGGTCATTTTCATACTCCCTAGGCTTATTCTAATACAATTAGGGTTTTTAACCAATCTTGTGCATCCAATATGTGATTTTGTGTCATTTTGTGTCATTGGTTGAACATTTAGGTCATTTTCGTCCTCCCTAGGCTTATTCTAATCCAATTAGGGTTTTTAACCAATCTTGTGCATCCAATATGTGATTTTGTGTCATTTTGTGTCATTGGTTGAACATTTAGGTCATTTTCGTCTTCCCTAGGCTTATTTTAATCCAATTAGGGTTTTTAACCAATCTTGTGCATCCAATATATGATTTTGTGTCATTGGTTGAACATTTAGGTCGTTTTCGTCCTCCCTAGGCTTATTCTAATCCAATTAGGGTTTTTAACCAATCTTGTGCATCCAATATGTGATTTTGTGTCATTTTGTGTCATTGGTTGAACATTTAGGTCATTTTCGTCCTCCCTAGGCTTATTCTAATCCAATTAGGGTTTTTAACCAATCTTGTGCATATGATAAGTGATTTTATGTCATTGGTAATCCAATTAGGTCATTTTCGTCCTCCCTAGGCTTATTACAATCCAATTAGGGTTTTTAACCAATCTTGTGCATCCAATATGTGATTTTGTGTCATTTTGTGTCATTGGTTGAACATTTAGGTCATTTTCGTCCTCCCTAGGCTTATTCTAATCCAATTAGGGTTTTTAACCAATCTTGTGCATCCAATATGTGATTTTGTGTCATTTTGTGTCATTGGTTGAACATTTAGGTCATTTTCGTCCTCCCTAGGCTTATTCTAATCGAATTAGGGTTTTTAACCAATCTTGTGCATCCAATATGTGATTTTATGTCATTGGTTGAACATTTAGGTCATTTTCGTCCTCCCTAGGCTTATTCTAATCCAATTAGGGTTTTTAACCAATCTTGTGCATCCAATATGTGATTTTGTGTCATTGGTTGCACATTTAGGTCATTTTTGTCCTCCCTAGGCTTATTCTAATCCAATTAGGGTTTTTAACCAATCTTGTGCATCCAATATGTGATTTTGTGTCATTGGTTGCACATTTAGGTTATTTTTGTCCTCCCTAGGCTTATTCTAATCCAATTAGGGTTTTTAACCAATCTTGTGCATATAATAAGTGATTTTATGTCATTGGTAATCCAATTAGGTCATTTTCGTCCTCGCTAGGCTTATTCTAATCCAATTGGGGTTTTTAACCAATCTTATGCATCCAATATGTGATTTTGTGTCATTGGTTGCACATTTAGGTCATTTTTGTCCTCCCTAGGCTTATTCTAATCCAATTAGGGTTTTTAACCAATCTTGTGCATCCAATATGTGATTTTGTGTCATTGGTTGCACATTTAGGTCATTTTTGTCCTCCCTAGGCTTATTCTAATCCAATTAGGGTTTTTAACCAATCTTGTGCATAAAATAAGTGATTTTCTGTCATTGGTAATCCAATAAGTTCATTTTCGTCCTCGCTAGACTTATTCTAATCCAATTAGGGTTTTTAACCAATCTTGTGCATCCAATATGTGACTTTGTGTCATTGGTGGAACATTTAGGTCGTTTTGGTCCTCCCTAGACTTATTCTAATCCAATTAGGGTTTTTCACCAATCTTGTGCATCCAATATGTGATTTTGTGTCATTGGTTGCACATTTAGGTCATTTTTGTCCTCCCTAGGCTTATTCTAATCCAATTAGGGTTTTTAACCAATCTTGTGCATCCAATATGTGATTTTGTGTCATTGGTTGCACATTTAGGTCATTTTTGTCCTCCCTAGGCTTATTCTAATCCAATTAGGGTTTTTAACCAATCATGAACATATAATAAGTGATTTTGTGTCATTGGTAATCCAATTAGGTCATTTTCGTCCTCGCTAGGCTTATTCTAATCCAATTAGGGTTTTTAACCAATCTTGTGCATCCAATATGTGATTTTGTGTCATTTTGTGTCATTGGTTGAACATTTAGGTCATTTTCGTCCTCCCTAGGCTTATTCTAATCCAATTAGGGTTTTTACCAATCTTGTGTATTCAATATGTGATTTTGTGTCATTGGTTCAACATTTAGGTCATTTTCGTCCTCCCTAGGCTTATTCTAATCCAATTAGGGTTTTTAACCAATCTTGTGCATCCAATATGTGATTTTGTGTCATTTTGTGTCATTGGTTGAACATTTAGGTCATTTTCGTCCTCCCTTGGCTTATTCTAATCCAATTAGGGTTTTTAACCAATCTTGTGCATCCAATATGTGATTTTGGGTCATTTTGTGTCATTGGTTGAACATTCAGGTCATTTTCATCCTCGCTAGGCTTATTCTATTCCAATTAGGGTTTTTAACCAATCTTGTGCATCCAATATGTGATTTGGTATCATTTTGTGTCATCTGTAATCCAATTAGGTCATTTTCGTCCTCCCTAGGCTTATTCTAATCCAATTAGGGTTTTTAACCAATCTTGTGCATCCAATATGTGATTTTGTGTTATTTTGTGTCATTGGTTGAACATTTAGGTCATTTTCGTCCTCCCTAGGCTTATTCTAATCCAATTAGGGTTTTTAACCAATCTTGTGCATCCAATATGTGATTTTGTGTCATTTTGTGTCATTGGTTGAACATTTAGGTCATTTTCGTCCTCCCCAGGCTTATTCTAATCCAATTAGGGTTTTTCACGAATCCTGTGCATCCAATATGTGATTTTGTGTCATTTTGTGTCATTGGTTGAACATTTAGGTCATTTTCGTCCTCCCTAGGGTTATTTTAATCTAATTAGGATTTTTAACCAATCTTGTGCATCCAATATGTGATTTTGTGTCATTTTGTGTCATTGGTTGAACATTTAGGTCATTTTCGTCCTCCCTAGGCTTATTCTAATCCAATTAGGGTTTTTAACCAATCTTGTGCATCCAATATGTGATTTTGTGTCATTTTGTGTCATTGGTTGAACATTTAGGTCATTTTCGTCCTCCCTTGGCTTATTCTTATCCAATTAAGGTTCTTAACCAATCTAGTGCATCCAATGTGTGATTTTGTGTCATTTTGGGTCATTGGTTGAACATTTAGGTCATTTTCGTCCTCCCTAGGCTTATTCTAATCCAATTAGGGTTTTTAACCAATCTTGTGCATCCAATATGTGATTTTGTGTCATTTTGTGTCATTGGTTGAACATTTAGGTCATTTTCGTCCTCCCTAGGCTTATTCTAATCCAATTAGGGTTTTTAACCAATCTTGTGCATCCAATATGTGATTTTGGGTCATTGGTTCAACATTTAGGTCATTTTCGTCCTACCTAGGCTTATTCTAATCCAATTAGGGTTTTTAACCAATCTTGTGCAACCAATATGTGATTTTGTGTCATTTTGTGTCATTGGTTGAACATTTAGGTCATTTTCGTCCTCCCTAGGCTTATTCTAATCCAATTAGGGTTTTTAACCAATCTTGTGCATCCAATATGTGATTTTGTGTCATTTTGTGTCATTGGTGGAACGTTTAGGTCATTTTCGTCCTCCCTAGGCTTATTCTACTCCAATTAGGGTTTTTAACCAATCTTGTGCATCCAATATGTGATTTTGTGTCATTTTGTGTCATTGGTTGACTATTTAGGTCCTTTTCGTCCTCCCTAGACATATTCTAATCCAATTAGGGTTTTTAACCAATCTTGTGCATCCAATATGTCATTTTGTGTCATTGGTTGAACGTTTAGGTCATTTTCGTCCTCCCTAGGCATATTCTACTCCAATTAGGGTTTTTAACCAATCTTGTGCATCCAATATGTGATTTTGTGTCATTTTGTGTCATTCGTTGAACATTTAGGTCATTTTCGTCCTCCCTAGGCTTATTCTAATCCAATTAGGGTTTTTAACCAATCTTGTGCATCCAATATGTGATTTTGTGTCATTTTGTGTCATTGGTTGAACATTTAGGTCATTTTCGTCATCCCTAGGCTTATTCTAATACAATTAGGGTTTTTAACAAATCTTGTGCATCCAATATGTGATTTTGTGTCATTTTGTGTCATTGATTGAACATTTAGGTCATTTTCGTCCTCCCTAGGCTTATTCTAATCCAATTAGGGTTTTTAACCAATCTTGTGCATCCAATATGTGATTTTGTGTCATTTTGTGTCATTGGTTGAACATTTAGGTCATTTTCGTCCTCCCTAGGCTTATTCTAATCCAATTAGGGTTTTTAACCAATCTTGTGCATCCAATAAATGATTTTGTGTCATTTTGTGTCATTGGTTGAACATTTAGGTCATTTTCGTCCTCCCTAGGCTTATTCTAATCCAATTAGGGTTTATAACAAATCTTGTGCATCCAATATGTGATTTTGTGTCATTTTGTGTCATTGGTTGAACATTTAGGTCATTTTTGCCTCCCTCGGCTTATTCTAATCCAATTAGGGTTTTTAACCAATCTTGTGCATCCAATATGTGATTTTGTGTTATTTTGTGTCATTGATTGAACATTTAGGTCATTTTCGTCCTCCCTAGGCTTATTCTAATCCAATTAGGGTTTTTAACCAATCTTGTGCATCCAATATGTGATTTTGTGTCATTTTGTGTCATTGGTTGAACATTTAGGTCATTTTCGTCCTCCCTAGGCTTATTCTAATCCAATTAGGGTTTTTAACCAATCTTGTGCATCCAATATGTGATTTTGTGTCATTTTGTGTCATTGGTTGAACATTTAGGTCATTTTCGTCCGCCCTAGGCTTATTCTAATCCAATTAGGGTTTTGAACCAATCTTGTGCATCCAATACGTGATTTTGCGTCATTTTGTGTCATTGGTTGAACATTTAGGTCATTTTTGTCCTCCCTAGGCTTATTCTAATCCAATTAGGGTTTTTAACCAATCTTGTGCATCCAGTATGTGATTTTGTGTCATTTTGTGTCATTGGTTGAACATTTAGGTCATTTTCGTCTTCCCTAGGCTTATTCCAATCCAATTAGGGTTTTTAACCAATCTTGTGCATCCAATATGTGATTTTGTGTCATTTTGTGTCATTTGTTGAACATTTAGGTCATTTTCGTCCTCCCTAGGCTTATTCTAATCCAATTAAGGTTTTTAACCAATCTTGGGCATCCAATATGTGATTTTGTGTCATTGGTTGAACATTTAGGTCATTTTCCTCTTCCCTAGGCTTATTCTAATCCAATTAGGGTTTTTAACCAATCTTGTTCATCCAATATGTGATTTTGTGTCATTTTGTGTCATTGGTTGAATATTTAGGTCATTTTCGTCCTCCCTAGGATTATTCTAATCCAATTAGGGTTTTTAACCAATCTTGTGCATCTAATATGTGATTTTGTTTCATTTTGTGTCATTGGTTGAACATTTAGGTCATTTTCGTCCGCCCTAGGCTTATTCTAATCCAATTAGTGTTTTTAACCAATCTTGTGCATCCAATATGTGATTTTGTGACATTTTGTGTCATTGGTTGACAATTTAGGTCATTTTCGTCCTCCCTAGGCTTATTCTAATCCAATTAGGGTTTTTAACCAATCTTGTGCATCCAATATGATAAGGATCTCAAGAGCATGAAGATGATCCATATTTTTAATAAATTAGGATGAACTTTATTTATTTTCATTTGGTTTGTAATAATTATTAGTTTGCTTTAATTTGGAATTCTAATATTTTTAATATAGACTTAGTTGATGTTATATGTAAGTGAATATACTTTGCTTCCTTACATTTAGTTTATTTTTATAAAAAAAAAATGATGTAAGCCCAATTTGGGCCTAGAGAATGGTGTCACTTATGACCCATTTAGGTTTAGAGATAATTTTACTATAACTATGATTTTGTAACCTCAATGAAGGATTTTTTTTTGGATGAATTAAAATTTCTCTAATGAGAATTGTGAGTGAGTTAGGTCTCCTCTTTAAGTTCTTGGATTAGAACTTGTTTGAGTCTTATCAATGGCTTCCTTACCATTGTGGCGATTCTTCATTGGCTTATCAATCATCCTTGATTGTGGCGCCTTCTTCATCTTCTCAGCCAAATCCATCTTTTGTTTTTTTTTTATTTATAATTTTCAGTTTCCTTTACATCAAACACTAATACACAAATTGTACCGATTTTTGTGTTCAGCAATATGTGATCATATCTCGAGTTCTAGAAACTTGTTTTCGGTGATTCAACAGCCTAACTTGCGTTTCGGAACGTCATCTTTCACCTCGTTTTGGAATCGGCCGATTCTGAGTTTCGTAGCTCGGTTTATTGCGTTCTCCAGCAATACGCGATTTTGGATTCAATCTGTAAGTTTCCAACCTAGAACGATCCTTAAAGTGACTCATTACAAATAGGATCATATCACAATGACACAAAATGACACAAAATCACATATTGGATGCAAAAGATTGGTTAAAAACCCTAATTGGATTAGAATAAGCCTAGGGAGGACGAAAATGACCTAAATGTTCAACAAATGACACAATCACATATTGGATGCACAAGATTGGTTAAAAACCCTAATTGGATTAGAATAAGCCTAGGGAGGACGAAAATGACCTAAATGTTCAACCAATGACACAAAATCACATATTGGATGCACAAGATTGGTTAAAAACCCTAAGTGGATTAGAATAAGCCTAGCGAGGACGAAAATGACCTAAATGTTCAACCAATGACACAAAATCACATATTGGATGCACAAGATTGGTTAAAAACCCTAATTGGATTAGAATAAGCCTAGGGAGGACAAAAATGACCTAAATGTTCAACCAATGACACAAAATCACATATTGGATGCACAAGATTGGTTAAAAACCCTAATTGGATTAGAATAAGCCTAGGGAGGATGAAAATGACCTAAATGTTCAACCAATGACATAAAATGACACAAAATCACATATTGGATGCACAAGATTGGTTAAAAACCCTAATTGGATTAGAATAAGCCTAGGGAGGACGAAAATGACATAATGTTCAACCAATGACACAAAATCACATATTGGATGCACAAGATTGGCTAACAACCCTAATTGGATTAGAATAAGCCTTGGGAGGACGAAAATGACCTAAATGTTCAACCAATGACACAAAATGACACAAAATCACATATTGGATGCACAAGATTGGTTAAAAATCCTAATTGGATTAGAATAAGCATAGGGAGGACGAAAATAACCTAAAAGTTAAACCAATGACACAAAATCACATATTGGATGCACAAGATTAGTTAAAAACCCTAATTTGATTAGAATAAGCCTAGGGAGGATGAAAATGACCTAAACGTTCAACCAATGACACAAAATGACACAAAATCACATATTGGATGCACAAGATTGGTTAAAAACCCTAATTGGATTAGAATAAGCCAAGGGGGGACGAAAATGACCTAAATGTTCAACCAATGACACAAAATGACACAAAATCACATATTGGATGCACAAGATTGGTTAAAAATCCTAATTGGATTAGAATAAGCCTAGGGAGGATGAAAATGACCTAAATTTTAAACGAATGACACAAAATTACATACTGAGTGCACAAGATTGGTTAAAAACCCTAATTGGATTAGAATAAGCCTGGGGAGGACGAAAATGACCTAAATGTTCAACCAATGACACAAAATGACACAAAATCACATATTGGATGCACAAGATTGGTTAAAATCCCTAATTGGATTAGAATAAGCCTAGGGAGGACGAAAATGACCTAAATGTTCAACCAATGACAGAAAATCACATATTGGATGCACAAGATTGGTTAAAATCCCTAATTGGATTAGAATAAGAATAAGCCTAGGGTGGACGAAAATGACCTAAATGTTCAACCAATGACACAAAATAACACAAAATCACATATTGGATGCACAAGATTGGTTAAAAACCCTAATTGGATTAGAATAAGCCTAGGGAGGACGAAAATGACCTAAATGTTCAACAAATGACACAAAATCACATATTGGATGCACAAGATTGGTTAAAAACCCTAATTGGATTAGAATAAGCCTAGGGAGGACGAAAATGACCTAAATGTTCAACCAATCACAAAATCACATATTGGATGCACAAGATTGGTTAAAAACCCTAATTGGATTAGAATAAGCCTAGGGAGGACGAAAGTGACCTAAATTTTCAACCAACGACACAAAATTACATATTGGATGCACAAGATTGGTTAAAAACCCTAATTGGATTAGAATAAGCCTAGGGAGGACGAAAATGACCTAAATGTTCAACCAATGACACAAAATCACATATTGGATGCACAAGATTGGTTAAAAACCCAAATTGGATTAGAATAAGCCTAGGGAAGACGAAAATGACCTAAATGTTCAACCAATGACCCAAAATGACACAAAATCACATATTGGATGCACAAGATTGGTTAAAAACCCTAATTGGATTAGAATAAGCCTAGGGAGGACGAAAATGACCTAAATGTTCAACCAATGACCCAAAATGACACAAAATCACATATTTGATGCACAAGATAGGTTAAAAACCCTAATTGGATTAGAATAAGCCTAGGGAGGACGAAAATGACCTAAATGTTCAACCAATGACACAAAATCACATATTGAATGCACAAGATTGGTTAAAAACCCTAATTGGATTAGAATAAGCATAGGGAGGACGAAAACGACCTAAATGTTCAACCAATGACACAAAATGACACAAAATCACATATTGGATGCACAAGATTGGTTAAAAACCCTAATTGGATTAGAATAAGCCTAGGGAGGACGAAAATGACCTAAATGTTCAACCAAATTACACAAAATGATACAAAATCACATTTAGGATGCACAAGATTGGTTAAAAACCCTAATTGGATTAGAATAAGCCTAGGGAGGACGAAACTGACCTAAATGTTCAACCAATGACACAAAATCACATATTGGATGCACAAGATTGGTTAAAAACCCTAATTGGATTAGAATAAGCCTAGGGAGGACGAAAATGACCTAAATGTTCAACCAATGACACAAAATCACATATTGGATGCACAAGATTGGTTAAAAATCGTAATTGTATTCGAATAAGCCTAGGGAGGACGAAAATGACCTAAATGTTCAACCAATGACACAAAATCACATATTGGATGCACAAGATTGGTTAAAAACCCTAATTGGATTAGAATAAGCCTAGGGAGGACGAAAATGACCTAAATGTTCAACCAATGACACAAAATCACATATTGGATGCACAAGATTGGTTAAAAACACTAATTGGATTAGAATTACTCTAGGGAGGACGTAAATGACCTAAATATTCAACCAATGACACAAAATCACATATTGGATGCACAAGATTGGTTAAAAACCCTAATTGGATTAGAATAAGCCTAGGGAGGACGAAAATGACCTAAATGTTCAACCAATGACACAAAATCACATATTGGATGCACACGATTGGTTAAAAACCCTAATTGGATTAGAATAAGCCTAGGGAGGACCAAAATGACCTAACTGTTCAACCAATGACACAAAATCACATATTGGATGCACAAGATTGGTTAAAAACCGTAATTGGATTAGAATAAGCCTAGGGAGGACGAAAATGACCTAAATGTTAGACCAATGACACAAAATCACATATTGGATGCACAAGATTGGTTAAAAACCCTAATTGGATTAGAATAAGCCTAGGGAGGACGAAAATGACCTAAATGTTCAACCAATGACACAAAATAACATATTGGATGCACAAGATTGGTTAAAAACCCTAATTAGATTAAAAAGAGCCTAGAGAGGACGAAAATGACCTAAATGCTCAACCAATGACACAAAATGACACAAAATCACATATTGGATGCACAAGATTGGTTAAAAACCCTAATTGGATAAGAATAACCCTAGGGAGGACGAAAATGACCTAAATGTTCAACCAATGACACAAAATCACATATTGGATGCACAAGATTGGTTAAAAACCCTAATTGGATTGAAAAGATCCTAGGGAGGACGAAAAAGACCTAAATGTTCAACCAATGACACAAAATCACATATTGGATGCACAAGATTGGTTAAAAACCCTAATTGGATTAGAATAAGCCTAGGGAGGACGAAAATGACCTAAATGTTCAACCAATGACACAAAATCACATATTGGATGCACAAGATTGGTTAAAAACCCTAATTGGATTAGAATAAGCCTAGGGAGGACGAAAATTACCTAAATGTTAAACCAATGACACAAAATGACACAAAATCACATATTGGATGCACAAGATTGGTTAAAAACCCTAATTGGATTAGAATAAGCCTAGGGAGGACGAAGATTACCTAAATATGCAACCAATGACACAAAATCAAATATTCGTTGCACAAGATTGGTTAAAAACCCTAATTGGATTAGAATCAGCCTAGGGAGGACGAAAATGACCTAAATGTTCAACCAATGACACAAAATCACATATTGGATGCACAAGATTGGTTAAAAACCCTAATTGGATTAGAATAAGCCTAGGGAGGACGAAAATGACCTAAATGTTCAACCAATGACACAAAATCACATATTGGATGCACAAGATTGGTTAACAACCCTAATTGGATTAGAATAAGCCTAGGGAGGACCAAAATGACCTAACTGTTCAACCAATGACACAAAATGCACAAAATCACATATTGGATGCACAAGATTGGTTAAAAACCCTAATTGGATTAGAATAAGCCTAGGGAGGACGAAAATGATCTAAATGTTCAACCAATGAGACAAAATCACATATTGGATGCACAAGATTGGTTAAAAACCCTTATTGGATTAGAATAAGCCTAGGGAGGACGATTATGACCTAAATGTTCAACCAATGACACAAAATCACATATTGGATGCACAAGATTGGTTAAAAACCCTAATTGGATTAGAATAAGCCTAGGGAGGACGAAAATGACCTAAATGTTCAACCAATGACACAAAATCACATATTGGATGCACAAGATTGGTTAAAAACCCTAATTGGATTAGAATAAGCCTAGGGAGGACGAAAATGACCTAAATGTTCAACCAATGACACAAAATCACATATTGGATGCACAAGATTGATTAAAAACCCTATTTGGATTAGAATAAGCCTAGGGAGGACGAAAATGACCTAAATGTTCAATCAATGACACAAAATCACATACTGGATGCACAAGATTGGTTAAAAACCCTAATTGGATTAGAATAAGCCTAGGGAGGACGAAAATGACCTAAATGTTCAACCAATGACACAAAATGACACAAAATCACATATTGGATGCACAAGATTGGTTAAAAACCCTAAATGGATTAGAATATGCCTAGGGAGGACAAAAATGACCTAAATGTTCAACCAATGACACAAAATCACATATTGGATGCACAAGATTGGTTAAAAACCCTAATTGGATTAGAATAAGCCTAGGGAGGACGAAAATGACCTAAATGTTCAATCAATGACACAAAATCACATATTGGATGCACAAGATTGGTTAAAAACCCAAATTGGATTAGAATAAGCCTAGGGAGGACGAAAATGACCTAAATGTTAAACCAATGACACAAAATGACACAAAATCACATATTGGATGCACAAGATTGGTTAAAAACCCTAATTGGATTAGAATAAGCCTAGGGAGGACGAAAATGACCTAAATGTTCAACCAATGACACAAAATCACATATTGGATGCACCAGATTGGTTAAAAACCCTAAGTGGATTAGAATAAGCCTAGCGAGGACGAAAATGACCTAAATGTTCAACCAATGACACAAAATCACATATTGGATGCACAAGATTGGTTAAAAACCCTAATTGGATTAGAATAAGCCTAGGCAGGACGAAAATGACCTAAATGTTCAACCAATGACACAAAATGACACAAACTCACATATTGGATGCACAAGATTGGTTAAAAACCCAAATTGGATTAGAACAAGCCTAGGGAGGACGAAAATGACCTAAATGTTCAACCAATGACACAGAATGACACCAAATCACATATTGGATGCCCAAGATTGGTTAAAAACCCTAAGTGCATTAGAATAAGCCTAGGGAGGACGAAAATGACCTAAATGTTCAACCAATGACACAAAATCACATATTGGATGCACAAGATTGGTTAAAAACCCTAATTGGATTAGAATAAGCCTAGGGAGGACGAAAATGACCTAAATGTTCAACCAATGACACAAAATCACATATTGGATGCACAAGATTGGTTAAAAACCCTAATTGGATTAGAATAAGCCGAGGGAGGACCAAAATGAACTAAATGTTCAACCAATGACACAAAATCACATATTGGATGCACAAGATTGGTTAAAAACCCTAATTGGATTAGAATAAACCTAGGGAGGACGAAAATGACCTAAATGTTCAACCAATGACACAAAATCACATATTGGATGCACAAGATTGGTTAAAAACCCTAATTGGATTAGAATAAGCCTAGGGAGGACGAAAATGACGTAAATGTTCAACCAATGACACAAAATCACATATAGGATGCACAAGATTGGTTAAAAACCCTAATTGGATTAGAATAAGCCTAGGGAGGACGAAAATGACCTAAATGTTCAACCAATGACACAAAATGACACAAACTCACATATTGGATGCACAAGATTGGTTAAAAACCCAAATTGGATTAGAACAAGCCTAGGGAGGACGAAAATGACCTAAATGTTCAACCAATGACACAGAATGACACCAAATCACATATTGGATGCACAAGATTGGTTAAAAACCCTAATTGGATTAGAATAAGCCTAGGGAGGACGAAAATGACCTAAATGTTCAACAAATGACACAAAATCACATATTGGATGCACAAGATTGGTTAAAAACCCTAATTGGATTAGAATAAGCCTAGGGAGGACGAAAGTGACCTAAATGATCAACCAATGACACAAAATGGCACAAAATCACATATTGGATGCAAAAGATTGGTTAAAAACCCTAATTCGATTAGAATAAGCCTAGGGAGGACGAAAATGACCTAAATCTTCAACCAATGACACAAAATTAAATATTGGATGCACAAGATTGGTTAAAAACCCTAATTGGAATAGAATAAGTCTAGGGAGGACGAAAATGACCTAAATGTTCAACCAGACACAAAATCACATATTGGATGCACAAGATTGGTTAAAAACCCTAATTGGATTAGAATAAGCCTAGGGAGGACGAAAATGACCTAAATGTTCAACAAATGACACAAAATCACATATTGGATGCACAAGATTGGTTAAAAACCCTAATTGGATTAGAATAAGCCTAGGGAGGACGAAAATGACCTAAATGTTCAACCAATGACACAAAATCACATATTGGATGCACAAGATTGGTTAAAAACCCTCATTGGATTAGAATAAGCCTAGGGAGGACGAAAATGACCTAAATGTTCAACCAATGACACAAAATCACATATTGGATGCACAAGATTGGTTAAAAACCCTAATTGGATTAGAATAAGCCTAGGGAGGACGAAAATGACCTAAATGTTCAACCAATGACACAAAATGACACAAAATCACATATTGGATGCACAAGATTGGTTAAAAACCATAATTGGATTAGAATAAGCCTAGGGAGGACGAAAACGACCTAAATGTTCAACTAATGACACAAAATCACATATTGGATGCACAAGATTAGTTAAAAACCCTAATTGGATTAGAATAAGCCTAGGGAGGACGAAAATGACCTAAATGTTCAACCAATGACACAAAATCACATATTGGATGCACAAGATTGGTTAAAAACCCTAATTGGATTAGAATAAGCCTAGGGGGGACGAAAATGACCTAAATGTTCAACCAATGACACAAAATGACACCAAATCACAAATTGGATGCACAAGATTGGTTAAAAACCCTAATTGGATTAGAATAAGCCTAGGGAGGACGAAAATGATCTAAATATTCAACCAATCACACAAAATGACACAAAATCACATATTGGATGCAAAAGATTGGTTAAAAACCCTAATTGGATTAGAATAAGCCTAGGGAGGACGAAAATGACCTAAATGTTCAACCAATGACACAAAATGACACAAAATCACATATTGGATGCACAAGATTGGTTAAAAACCCTAAGTGGATTAGAATAAGCCTAGCGAGGACGAAAATGACCTAAATGTTCAACCAATGACACAAAATCACATATTGGATGCACAAGATTGGTTAAAAACCCTAATTGGATTAGAATAAGCCTAGGCAGGACGAAAATGACCTAAATGTTCAACCAATGACACAAAATGACACAAACTCACATATTGGATGCACAAGATTGGTTAAAAACCTAAATTGGATTAGAACAAGCCTAGGGAGGACGAAAATGACCTAAATGTTCAACCAATGACACAGAATGACACCAAATCACATATTGGATGCACAAGATTTGCTAAAAACCCTAATTGGATTAGAATAAGCCTAGGGAGGACGAAAATGACCTAAATGTTCAACAAATGACACAAAATCCCATATTGGATGCACAAGATTGGTTAAAAACCCTAATTGGATTAGAATAAGCCTAGGGAGGACGAAAATGACCTAAATG
>JBBPBQ010000007.1:548128-593913 GCA_037974755.1 Cicer yamashitae | reverse complement strand
AATTAGGGTTTTTAACCAATCTTGTGCATATAATAAGTGATTTTGTGTCATTGGTTGCACATTTAGGTTATTTTCGTCCTCGCTAAGCTTATTCTAATCCAATTAGGGTTTTTAACCAATCTTGTGCATCCAATATTTGATTTTGTGTCATTGGTTGAACATTTAGGTCATTTTCGTCCTCCCTACGCTTATTCTAATCCAATTTGGGTTTTTAACCAATCTTGTGCATCCAATATGTGATTTTGTGTCATTGGTTGAACATTTAGGTCATTTTCGTACTCGCTAGGTTTCTTCTAATCCAATTAGGGTTTTTAACCAATCTTGTGCATCCAATATTTGATTTTGTGTCATTGGTTGAACATTTAGGTCATTTTCGTCCTCCCTACGCTTATTCTAATCCAATTTGGGTTTTTAACCAATCTTGTGCATCCAGTATGTGATTTTGTGTCATTGGTTGAACATTTAGGTCATTTTCGTCCTCCGTAGGCTTATTCTAATCCAATTAGGGTTTTTAACCAATCTTTGCATATAATAAGTGATTTTGTGTCATTGGTTGCACATTTAGGTCATTTTCGTACTCGCTAGGCTTCTTCTAATCCAATTAGAGTTTTTAACCAATCTTGTGCATCCAATATGTGATTTTGTGTCATTGGTTGCACATTTAGGTCATTTTCGTCCTCCCTAGGCTTATTCTAATCCAATTAGGGTTTTTAACCAATCTTGTGCATATAATAAGTGATTTTGTGTCATTGGTTGCACATTTAGGTCATTTTCGTCCTCCCTATGCTTATTCTAATCCAATTAGGGTTTTTAACCAATCTTGTGCATCCAATATGTGATTTTGTGTCATTGGTTGCACATTTAGGTCATTTTCGTCCTCCCTAGGCTTATTGTAATCCAATTAGGGTTTTTAACCAATCTTGTGCATCCAATATGTGATTTTGTGTCATTGGTTGCACATTTAGGTCCTTTTCGTCCTCCCTAGGCTTATTCTAATCCAATTAGGGTTTTTAACCAATCTTGTGCTTCCAATATGTGATTTTGTGGCATTGGTTGAACATTTCGGCAAATTTCGTCCTCCCCAGGCTTATTCTAATCCAATTAGGATTTTTATCCAATCTTGTGCATCCCATATGTGATTTTGTGTCAATTTGTGTCATTGGTTGAACATTTAGGTCATTTTCGTCCTCCCTAGGCTTATTCTAATCCAATTAGGGTTTTTAACCAATCTTGTGCTTCCAATATGTGATTTTGTGTCATTGGTTGAACATTTAGGTCATTTTGGTCCTCCCTATGCTTATTCTAATCCAATTAGGGTTTTTAACCAATCTTGTGCATCCAATATGTGATTTTGTGTCATTGGTTGCACATTTAGGTCATTTTCGTCCTCCCTAGGCTTATTCTAATCCAATTAGGGTTTTTAACCAATCTTGTGCATATAATAAGTGATTTTATGTCATTGGTAATCCAATTAGGTCATTTTCGTCTTGGCTAGGCTTATTCTAATCCAATTAGGGTTTTTAACCAATCTTATGCATCCAATATGTGATTTTGTGCCATTTTTGTCATTGGTTGAACATTTAGGTCATATTCATCCTCCCTAGGCTGATTCTAATCCAATTTGGGTTTTAAACCAATCTTGTGCATCCAATATGTGATTTTGTGTCATTTTGTGTCATTGGTTGAATATTTAGGTCATTTTCGTCCTCCGTAGGCTTATTCTAATCCAATTTAGGTTTTTAACCAATCTTGTGCATCCAATATGTGATTTTGTGTCATTTGTAATCCGATTAGGTCATTTTCGTCCTCGCTTAACTTATTCTAATCCAATTAGGGTTTTTAACCAATCTTGTGCATCCAATATGTGATTTTGTGTCATTGTTTGCACATTTACGTCATTTTCGTCCTCCCTAGGCTTATTCTAATCCAATTAGGGTTTTTAACCAATCTTGTGCATATAATAAGTGATTTTATGTCATTGGTAATCCAATTAGGTCATTTTCGTCCTCGCTAGGCTTATTCTAATCCAATTTGAATTTTTAACCAATCTTATGCATCCAATATGTGATTTTGTGTCATTTTGTGTTATTGGTTGAACATTTAGGTCATTTTCGTCCTCCCTAGGCTTATTCTAATCCAATTAGGGTTTTTAACCAATCTTGTGCATCCAATATGTGATTTTGTGTCATTGGTTGCACATTTAGGTCATTTTCGTCCTCCCTAGGCTTATTCTAATCCAATTAGGGTTTTTAACAAATCTTGTGCATATAATAAGTGATTTTTTGTCATTGGTAATCATAAGGTCATTTTCTTCCTCCCTAGACTTATTCTAATCCAATTAGGGTTTTTAACCAATCTTTTGTATCCAATATGTGACTTTGTGTCATTGGTTGAACATTTAGGTCATTTTGGTCCTCCCTAGGCTTATTCTAATCCAATTATGGTTTTTAACCAATCTTGTGCATCCAATATGTGATTTTGTGTCATTGGTTGCACATTTAGGTCATTTTCGTCCTCCCTAGGCTTTTTCTAATCCAATTAGGGTTTTTAACCAATCTTGTGCATCCAATATGTGATTTTGTGTCATTGGTTGAACATTTAGGTCATTTTCGTCCTCCCAAGGCTTATTCTAATCCAATTAGGGTTTTTAACCAATCTTGTGCATCCAATATGTGATTTTGTGTCATTGGTTGCACATTTAGGTCATTTTCGTCCTCCCTAGGCTTATTCTAATCCAATTAGGGTTTTTAACCAATCTTGTGCATATAATAAGTGATTTTATGTCATTGGTAATCCAATTAGGTCATTTTCGTCCTCGCTAGGCTTATTCTATCCAATTAGGGTTTTTAATCAATCTTGTGCATCCAATATGAGATTTATTGTCATTTTGTGTCATTGGTTGAACATTTAGGTCATTTTCGTCCTCCCTAGGCTTATTTTAATCCAATTAGGGATTTTAACCAATCTTGTGCATCCAATATGTGATTTTGTGTCATTGGTTGCACATTTAGGTCATTTTCGTGCTCCCTAGGCTTATTCTAATCCAATTAGGGTTTTTAACCAATCTTGTGCATATAATAAGTGATTTTGTGTCATTGGTTGCACATTTAGGTTATTTTCGTCCTCCCTAAGCTTATTCTAATCCAATTAGGGTTTTTAACCAATCTTGTGCATCCAATATTTGATTTTGTGTCATTGGTTGAACATTTAGGTCATTTTCGTCCTCCCTACGCTTATTCTAATCCAATTTGGGTTTTTAACCAATCTTGTGCATCCAATATGTGATTTTGTGTCATTGGTTGAACATTTAGGTCATTTTCGTGCTCCCTAGGCTTATTCTAATCCAATTAGGGTTTTTAACCAATCTTGTGCATCCAATATGTGATTTTGTGTCATTGGTTGCACATTTAGGTCATTTTCGTCCTCCCTAGGCTTATTCTAATCCAATTAGCGTTTTTAACCAATCTTGTGCATATAATAAGTGATTTTGTGTCATTGGTAATCCAATTAGGTCATTTTCGTCCTCGCTAGGCTTATTCTAATCCAATTAGGGTTTTTAATCAATCTTTTGCATCCAATATGTGATTTTGTATCATTGGTTGCACATTTAGGTCAATTTCGTCCTCCCTAGGCTTATTCTAATCCAATTAGCGTTTTTAACCAATCTTGTGCATATAATAAGTGATTTTGTGTCATTGGTAATCCAATTAGGTCATTTTCGTCCTCCATAGGCTTATTCTAATCCAATTAGGGTTTTTAACCAATCTTTTGCATCCAATATGTGATTTTGTGTCATTGGTTCAACAATTAGGTCATTTTCGTCCTCCCTAGGCTTATTCTAATCCAATTAGGGTTTTTAACCAATCTTGTGCATCCAATATGTGATTTTGTGTCATTGGTTGCACATTTAGGTCATTTTCGTCCTCCCTAGGCTTATTCTAATCCAATTAGGGTTTTTAACCAATCTTGTGCATATAATAAGTGATTTTTTGTGATTGGTAATCCAATAAGTTCATTTTCTTCCTCGCTAGACTTATTCTAATCCAATTAGGGTTTTTAACCAATCTTGTGCATCCAATATGTGACTTTGTGTCATTGGTTGAACATTTAGGTCATTTTGGTCCTCCCTAGGCTTATTCTAATCCAATTAGGGTTTTTAACCAATCTTGTGCATATAATAAGTGATTTTTTGTCATTGGTAATCCAATTAGGTCATTTTCGTCCTCCCTAGGCTTATTCTAATCCAATTAGGGTTTTTAACCAATCTTGTGCATCCAATATGTGATTTTGTGTCATTTTGTTTCATTGGTTGAACATTTAGGTCATTTTCGTCCTCCCTAGGCTTATTTTAATCCAATTATGGTTTTTAGCCAATCTTATGCTTCCAATATGTGATTTTGTGTCATTGGTTGCACACTTAGGTCATTTTCGTCCTCCCTAGGCTTATTCTAATCCAATTAGGGTTTTTAACCAATCTTGTGCATATAATAAGTGATTTTTTGTCATTGGTAAACCAATAAGTTCATTTTCGTCCTCGCTAGACTTATTCTAATCCAATTAGGGTTTTTAACTAATCTTGTGTATCCAATATGTGACTTTGTGTCATTGGTTGTACATTTAGGTCATTTTGGTCCTCCTTAGGCTTATTCTAATCCAATTAGGGTTTTTAACCAATCTTGTGCATCCAATATGTGATTTTGTGTCATTGGTTGCACATTTAGGTCATTTTCGTCCTCCCTAGGCTTATTCTAATCCAATTAGGGTTTTTAACCAATCTTGTGCATATAATAAGTGATTTTTTGTCATTGGTAATCCAATAAGTTCATTTTCTTCCTCGCTAGACTTATTCTAATCCAATTAGGGTTTTTAACCAATCTTGTGCATCCAATATGTGACTTTGTGTCATTGGTTGAACATTTAGGTCCTTTTGGTCCTCCCTAGGCTTATTCTAATCCAATTAGGGTTTTTAACCAATCTTGTGCATCCAATATGTGATTTTGTGTCACTTGTATTCCGATTAGGTCATTTTCGTCCTCGCTTAACTTATTCTAATCCAATTAGGGTTTTTAACCAATCTTGTGCATCCAATATGTGATTTTGTGTCATTGGTTGCACATTTAAGTCATTTTCGTCCTCCCTAGGCTTATTCTAATCCAATTAGGGTTTTTAACCAATCTTGTGCATATAATAAGTGATTTTGTGTCATTGGTTGCACATTTAGGTCATTTTCGTCCTCCCTATGCTTATTCTAATCCAATTAGGGTTTTTAACCAATCTTGTGCATCCAATATTTGATTGTGTCATTGGTTGAACATTTAGGTCATTTTCGTCTTCCCTAGGCTTATTCTAATCCAATTAGGGTTTTTAACCAATCTTGTGCATCCAATATGGGATTTTGTGTCATTGGTTGCACATTTAGGTCATTTTCGTGCTCCCTAGGCTTATTCTAATCCAATTAGGGTTTTTAACCAATCTTGTGCATATAATAAGTGATTTTCTGTCATTGGTATTCCAATTAGGTCATTTTCGTCCTCGCTAGGCTTATACTAATCCAATTAGGGTTTTTAACCAATCTTGTGTATATAATAAGTGATTTTGTGTCATTGGTAATCCAATTAGGTCATTTTCGTCCTCCATAGGCTTATTCTAATCCAATTAGGGTTTTTAACCAATCTTTTGCATCCAATATGTGATTTTGTGTCATTGGTTGAACATTTAGGTCATTTTCGTCCTCCCTAGGCTTATTCTAATCCAATTAGGGTTTTTAACCAATCTTGTGCATATAATAAGTGATTTTGTGTCGTTGGTTGCACATTTAGGTCAATTTCGTCCTCCCTAGGCTTATTCTAATCCAATTAGCGTTTTTAACCGATCTTGTGCATATAATAAGTGATTTTGTGTCATTGGTAATCCAATTAGGTCATTTTCGTCCTCGCTAGGCTTATTCTAATCCAATTAGGGTTTTTAATCAATCTTGTGCATCCAATATGAGATTTATTGTCATTTTGTGTCATTGGTTGAACATTTAGGTCATTTTCGTCCTCCCTAGGCTTATTTTAATCCAATTAGGGATTTAAACCAATCTTGTGCATCCAATATGTGATTTTGTGTCATTGGTTGCACATTTAGGTCATTTTCGTGCTCCCTAGGCTTATTCTAATTCAATTAGGGTTTTTAACCAATCTTGTGCATATAATAAGTGATTTTGTGTCATTGGTTGCACATTTAGGTTATTTTCGTCCTCCCTAAGCTTATTCTAATCCAATTAGGGTTTTTAACCAATCTTGTGCATCCAATATTTGATTTTGTGTCATTGGTTGAACATTTAGGTCATTTTCGTCCTCCCTACGCTTATTCTAATCCAATTTGGGTTTTTAACCAATCTTGTGCATCGAATATGTGATTTTGTGTCATTGGTTGAACATTTAGGTCATTTTCGTACTCGCTAGGCTTCTTCTAATCCAATTAGGGTTTTTAACCAATCTTGTGCATCCAATATTTGATTTTGTGTCATTGGTTGAACATTTAGGTCATTTTCGTCCTCCCTACGCTTATTCTAATCCAATTTGGGTTTTTAACCAATCTTGTGCATCCAGTATGTGATTTTGTGTCATTGGTTGAACATTTAGGTCATTTTCGTCCTCCGTAGGCTTATTCTAATCAAATTAGCGTTTTTAACCAATCTTGTGTATATAATAAGTGATTTTGTGTCATTGGTAATCCAATTAGGTCATTTTCGTCCTCCATAGGCTTATTCTAATCCAATTAGGGTTTTTAACCAATCTTTTGCATCCAATATGTGATTTTGTGTCATTGGTTGAACATTTCGGTCATTTTCGTCCTCCCTAGGCTTATTCTAATCCAATTAGGCTTTTTAACCAATCTTGTGCATCCAATATGAGATTTATTGTCATTTTGTGTCATTGGTTGAACATTTAGGTCATTTTCGTCCTCCCTAGGCTTATTTTAATCCAATTAGGGATTTAAACCAATCTTGTGCATCCAATATGTGATTTTGTGTCATTGGTTGCATATTTAGGTCATTTTCGTGCTCCCTAGGCTTATTCTAATCCAATTAGGGTTTTTAACCAATCTTGTGCATATAATAAGTGATTTTGTGTCATTGGTTGCACATTTAGGTTATTTTCGTCCTCCCTAAGCTTATTCTAATCCAATTAGGGTTTTTAACCAATCTTGTGCATCCAATATTTGATTTTGTGTCATTGGTTGAACATTTAGGTCATTTTCGTCCTCCCTACGCTTATTCTAATCCAATTTGGGTTTTTAACCAATCTTGTGCATCCAATATGTGATTTTGTGTCATTGGTTGAACATTTAGGTCATTTTCGTCCTCCGTAGGCTTATTCTAATCTAATTAGCGTTTTTAACCAATCTTGTGTATATAATAAGTGATTTTGTGTCATTGGTAATCCAATTAGGTCATTTTCGTCCTCCATAGGCTTATTCTAATCCAATTAGGGTTTTTACCCAATCTTTTGCATCCAATATGTGATTTTGTGTCATTGGTTGAAAATTTCGGTCATTTTCGTCCTCCCTAGGCTTATTCTAATCCAATTAGGCTTTTTAACCAATCTTTTGCATCCAATATGGGATTTTGTGTCATTGGTTGCACATTTAGGTCATTTTCGTGCTCCCTAGGCTTATTCTAATCCAATTAGGGTTTTTAACAAATCTTGTGCATCCAATATGTGATTTTGTGTCATTGGTTGCACATTTAGGTCAATTTCGTCCTCCCTAGGCTTATTCTAATCCAATTAGCGTTTTTAACCAATCTTGTGCATATAATAAGTGATTTTGTGTCATTGGTAATCCAATTAGGTCATTTTCGTCCTCGCTAGGCTTATTCTAATCCAATTAGGGTTTTTAATCAATCTTGTGCATCCAATATGAGATTTATTGCCATTTTGTGTCATTGGTTGAACATTTATGTCATTTTCGTCCTCCCTAGGCTTATTTTAATCCAATTAGGGATTTTAACCAATCTTGTGCATCCAATATGTGATTTTGTGTCATTGGTTGCACATTTAGGTCATTTTCGTCCTCCCTAGGCTTATTCTAATCCAATTAGGGTTTTTAACCAATCTTGTGCATCTAATAAGTGATTTTATGTCATTGGTAATCCAATTAGGTCATTTTCATCCTCGCTAGGCTTATTCTAATCCAATTAGGGTTTTTAATCAATCTTGTGCATCCAATATGAGATTTATTGTCATTTCGTCCTCCCTAGGCTTATTTTAATCCAATTAGGGATTTTAACCAATCTTGTGCATCCAATATGTGATTTTGTGTCATTGGTTGCACATTTAGGTCATTTTCGTGCTCCCTAGGCTTATTCTAATCCAATTAGGGTTTTTAACCAATCTTGTGCATATAATAAGTGATTTTCTGTCATTGGTATTCCAATTAGGTCATTTTCGTCCTCGCTAGGCTTATTCTAATCCAATTAGGGATTTTAACCAATCTTGTGCATCCAATATGTGATTTTGTGTCATTGGTTGCACATTTAGGTCATTTTCGTCCTCCCTAGGCTTATTCTAATCCAATTAGGGTTTTTAACCAATCTTGTGTATCCAATATGTGATTTAGTGTCATTTTGTGTCATTGGTTGAACATTTAGGTCATTTTCGTCCTCCCTAGGCTTATTCTTATCCAATTAGGGTTTTTCACCAATCTTGTGCATCCAATATGTGATTTTGTGTCATTGGTTGCACATTTAGGTCATTTTCATCCTCCCTAGGCTTATTCTAATCCAATTAGGGTTTTTAACCAATCTTGTGCATCCAATATGTGATTTTGTGTCATTTTGTTCCATTGGTAATCCAATTAGGTCATTTTCGTCCTCGCTAGGCTTATTCTAATCCAATTAGGGTTTTTAACCAATCTTGTGCATCAAATATGTGATTTTGTGTCATTTTGTGTCATTGGTTGAACATTCAGGTCATTTTCGTCCTCCCTAGGCTTATGCTAATCCAATTAGGGTTTTTAACCAATCTTGTGCATCCAATATGTGATTTTGTGTCATTGGTTGCACATTTAGGTCATTTTCGTCCTCCCTAGGCTTATTCTAATCCAATTAGGGTTTTTAACCAATCTTGTGCATTTAATAAGTGAGTTTGTGTCATTGGTAATCCAATTAGGTCATTTTCGTCCTCGCTAGGCTTGTTCTTATCCAATTAGGGTTTTTAACCAATCTTGTGCATCCAAAATGTGATTTTGTGTCATTTTTTGTCATTGGTTGAACATTTAGGTCATTTTCGTCCTCCCTAGGCTTATTCTAATCCAATTAGGGTTTTTAACCAATCTTGTGCATCCAATATGTGATTTTGTGTCATTTTTTGTCATTGGTTGAACATTTAGGTCATTGTCGTCCTCCCTAGGCTTATTCTAATCCAATTAGGGTTTTTAACCAATCTTGTGCATCCAATATGTGATTTTGTGTCATTGGTTGCACATTTAGGTCATTTTCGTCCTCCCTAGGCTTATTCTAATCCAATTAGGGTTTTTAACCAATCTTGTGCATATAATGAGTGATTTTGTGTCATTGGTAATCCAATTAGGTCATTTTCGTCCTCGCTAGGCTTATTCTAATCTAATTAGGGTTTGTAACCAATCTTATGCATCCAATATGTGATTTTGTGTCATTTTGTTCCATTGGTAATCCAATTAAGTCATTTTCGTCCTCGCTAGGCTTATTCTAATCCAATTAGGGTTTTTAACCAATCTTGTGCATCCAATATGTGATTTTGTGTCAGTGGTTGCACATTTAGGTCATTTTCGTCCTCCCTAGGCTTATTCTAATCCAATTAGTGTTTTTAACCAATCTTGTGCATCCAATATGTGATTTTGTGTCATTTTGTGTCATTGGTTGAACATTTAGGTCATTTTCGTCCTCTCTAGGCTTATTCTAATCCAATTAGGGTTTTTAACCAATCTTGTGCATCCAATATGTGGTTTTGTGTCATTTTGTGTCATTGGTTGAACATTTAGGTCATTTTCGTCCTCCCTAGGCTTATTCTAATCCAATTAGGGTTTTTAACCAATCTTGTGCATCCAATATGTGATTTTGTTACATTGGTTGAACATTTAGGTCATTTTCGTCCTCCCTAGGCTTATTCTAATCCAATTAGGGTTTTTAACCAATCTTGTGCATCCAATATGTGATTTTGTGTCATTGGTTGCACATTTAGGTCATTTTCGTCCTCCCTAGGCTTATTCTAATCCAATTAGGGTTTTTAACCAATCTTGTGAATCCAATATGTGATTTTGTGTCATTGGTTGCACATTTTGGTCATTTTCGTCCTCCCTAGGCTTATTCTAATCCAATTAGGGTTTTTAACCAATCTTCTACATCCAATATGTGATTTTGTGTCATTGGTTAAACATTTAGGTCATTTTCGTCCTCCCTAGGCTTATTCTAATCCAATTAGGGTTTTTAACCAATCTTGTGCATCCAATATGTGATTTTGTGTCATTGGTTGCACATTTAGGTCATTTTCGTCCTCCCTAGGCTTATTCTAATCCAATTAGGGTTTTTAACCAATCTTGTGCATCCAATATGTGATTTTGTGTCATTGGTTGCACATTTAAGTCATTTTCGTCCTCCCTAGGCTTATTCTAATCCAATTAGGGTTTTTAACCAATCTTGTGCATATAATAAGTGATTTTGTGTCATTGGTTGCACATTTAGGTCATTTTCGTCCTCCCTATGCTTATTCTAATCCAATTAGGGTTTTTAACCAATCTTGTGCATCCAATATTTGATTGTGTCATTGGTTGAACATTTAGGTCATTTTCGTCTTCCCTAGGCTTATTCTAATCCAATTAGGGTTTTTAACCAATCTTGTGCATCCAATATGGGATTTTGTGTCATTGGTTGCACATTTAGGTCATTTTCGTGCTCCCTAGGCTTATTCTAATCCAATTAGGGTTTTTAACCAATCTTGTGCATATAATAAGTGATTTTCTGTCATTGGTATTCCAATTAGGTCATTTTCGTCCTCGCTAGGCTTATACTAATCCAATTAGGGTTTTTAACCAATCTTGTGTATATAATAAGTGATTTTGTGTCATTGGTAATCCAATTAGGTCATTTTCGTCCTCCATAGGCTTATTCTAATCCAATTAGGGTTTTTAACCAATCTTTTGCATCCAATATGTGATTTTGTGTCATTGGTTGAACATTTAGGTCATTTTCGTGCTCCCTAGGCTTTTTCTAATCCAATTAGGGTTTTTAACAAATCTTGTGCATCCAATATGTGATTTTGTGTCATTGGTTGCACATTTAGGTCAATTTCGTCCTCCCTAGGCTTATTCTAATCCAATTAGCGTTTTTAACCAATCTTGTGCATATAATAAGTGATTTTGTGTCATTGGTAATCCAATTAGGTCATTTTCGTCCTCGCTAGGCTATTTCTAATCCAATTAGGGTTTTTAATCAATCTTGTGCATCCAATATGAGATTTATTGTCATTTTGTGTCATTGGTTGAACATTTAGGTCATTTTCGTCCTCCCTAGGCTTATTTTAATCCAATTAGGGATTTAAACCAATCTTGTGCATCCAATATGTGATTTTGTGTCATTGGTTGCACATTTAGGTCATTTTCGTGCTCCCTAGGCTTATTCTAATTCAATTAGGGTTTTTAACCAATCTTGTGCATATAATAAGTGATTTTGTGTCATTGGTTGCACATTTAGGTTATTTTCGTCCTCCCTAAGCTTATTCTAATCCAATTAGGGTTTTTAACCAATCTTGTGCATCCAATATTTGATTTTGTGTCATTGGTTGAACATTTAGGTCATTTTCGTCCTCCCTACGCTTATTCTAATCCAATTTGGGTTTTTAACCAATCTTGTGCATCCAGTATGTGATTTTGTGTCATTGGTAGAACATTTATGTCATTTTCGTCCTCCGTAGGCTTATTCTAATCTAATTAGCGTTTTTAACCAATCTTGTGTATATAATAAGTGATTTTGTGTCATTGGTAATCCAATTAGGTCATTTTCGTCCTCCATAGGCTTATTCTAATCCAATTAGGGTTTTTAACCAATCTTTTGCATCCAATATGTGATTTTGTGTCATTGGTTGAACATTTCGGTCATTTTCATCCTCCCTAGGCTTATTCTAATCCAATTAGGCTTTTTAACCAATCTTTTGCATCCAATATGGGATTTTGTGTCATTGGTTGCACATTTAGGTCATTTTCGTGCTCCCTAGGCTTATTCTAATCCAATTAGGGTTTTTAACAAATCTTGTGCATCCAATATGTGATTTTGTGTCATTGGTTGCACATTTAGGTCAATTTCGTCCTCCCTAGGCTTATTCTAATCCAATTAGCGTTTTTAACCAATCTTGTGCATATAATAAGTGATTTTGTGTCATTGGTAATCCAATTAGGTCATTTTCGTCCTCGCTAGGCTTATTCTAATCCAATTAGGGTTTTTAATCAATCTTGTGCATCCAATATGAGATTTATTGTCATTTTGTGTCATTGGTTGAACATTTAGGTCATTTTCGTCCTCCCTAGGCTTATTTTAATCCAATTAGGGATTTAAACCAATCTTGTGCATCTAATATGTGATTTTGTGTCATTGGTTGCACATTTAGGTCATTCTCGTGCTCCCTAGGCTTATTCTAATTCAATTAGGGTTTTTAACCAATCTTGTGCATATAATAAGTGATTTTGTGTCATTGGTTGCACATTTAGGTTATTTTCGTCCTCCCTAAGCTTATTCTAATCCAATTAGGGTTTTTAACCAATCTTGTGCATCCAATATTTGATTTTGTGTCATTGGTTGAACATTTAGGTCATTTTCGTCCTCCCTACGCTTATTCTAATCCAATTTGGGTTTTTAACCAATCTTGTGCATCCAGTATATGATTTCGTGTCAATTGTTGAACATTTAGGTCATTTTCTTCCTCCGTAGGCTTATTCTAATCTAATTAGCGTTTTTAACCAATCTTGTGTATATAATAAGTGATTTTGTGTCATTGGTAATCCAATTAGGTCATTTTTGTCCTCGCTAGGCTTATTCTAATCCAATTAGGGTTTTTAATCAATCTTGTGCATCCAATATGAGATTTATTGTCATTTTGTGTCATTGGTTGAACATTTAGGTCATTTTTGCCTCCCTAGGCTTATTTTAATCCAATTAGGGATTTTAACCAATCTTGTGCATCCAATATGTGATTTTGTGTCATTTTATGTCATTGGTTGAACATTTAGGTTATTTTCGTCCTCCCTAGGCTTATTCTAATCCAATTAGGGTTTTTAACCAATCTTGTGCATCCAATATGGGATTTTGTGTCATTGGTTGCACATTTAGGTCATTTTCGTGCTCCCTAGGCTTATTCTAATCCAATTAGGGTTTTTAACCAATCTTGTGCATATAATAAGTGATTTTGTGTCATTGGTAATCCAATTAGGTCATTTTCGTCCTCCATAGGCTTATTCTAATCCAATTAGGGTTTTTAACCAATCTTTTGCATCCAATATGTGATTTTGTGTCATTGGTTGAACATTTAGGTCATTTTCGTGCTCCCTAGGCTTTTTCTAATCCAATTAGGGTTTTTAACAAATCTTGTGCATCCAATATGTGATTTTGTGTCATTGGTTGCACATTTAGGTCAATTTCGTCCTCCCTAGGCTTATTCTAATCCAATTAGCGTTTTTAACCAATCTTGTGCATATAATAAGTGATTTTGTGTCATTGGTAATCCAATTAGGTCATTTTCGTCCTCGCTAGGCTTATTCTAATCCAATTAGGGTTTTTAATCAATCTTTTGCATCCAATATGTGATTTTGTGTCATTGGTTGCACATTTAGGTCAATTTCGTCCTCCTTAGGCTTATTCTAATCCAATTAGCGTTTTTAACCAATCTTGTGCATATAATAAGTGATTTTGTGTCATTGGTAATCCAATTAGATCATTTTCGTCCTCCATAGGCTTATTCTAATCCAATTAGGGTTTTTAACCAATCTTTTGCATCCAATATGTGATTTTGTGTCATTGGTTCAACAATTAGGTCATTTTCGTCCTCGCTAGGCTTATTCTAATCCAATTAGGGTTTTTAACCAATCTTGTGCATCCAATATGTGATTTTGTGTCATTGGTTGCACATTTAGGTCATTTTCGTCCTCCCTAGGCTTATTCTAATCCAATTAGGGTTTTTAACCAATCTTGTGCATATAATAAGTGATTTTGTGTCATTGGTTGCACATTTAGGTCATTTTCGTCCTCCCTATGCTTATTCTAATCCAATTAGGGTTTTTAACCAATCTTGTGCATCCAATATGTGATTTTGTGTCATTGGTTGCACATTTAGGTCATTTTCGTCCTCCCTAGGCTTATTCTAATCCAATTAGGATTTTTAACCAATCTTGTGCATCCAATATGTGATTTTGTGTCATTTTGTGTCATTGGTTGAACATTTAGGTCATTTTCGTCCTCCATAGGCCTATTCTAATCCAATTAGGGTTTTTAACCAATCTTGTGCATCCAATATGTGATTTTGTGTCATTGGTTGAACATTTAGGTCATTTTCGTCCTCCCTAGGCTTATTCTAATCCAATTAGGGTTTTTAACCACTCTTTTACATATAATAAGTGATTTTGTGTCATTGGCAATCCAATTAGGTCATTTTTATCCTCCCTAGGCTTATTCTAATCCAATTAGGGTTTTTAACCAATCTTGGGCATCCAATATGTGATTTTGTGTCATTTTGTGTCATTGGTTGAACATTTAGGTCATTTTCGTCCTCCCTAGGCTTATTCTAATCCAATTAGGGTTTTTAACCAATCTTGTGCATCCAATATGTGATTTTGTGTCATTTTGTGTCATTGGTTGAACATTTAGGTCATATTCGTCCTCCCTAGGCTTATTCTAATCCAATTAAGGTTTTTAACCAATCTTGTGCATCCAATATGTGATTTTGTGTCATTTTGTGTCATTGGTTGAACATTTAGGTCATTTTCGTCCTCCCTAGGCTTATTCTAATCCAATTAGGGTTTTTAACCAATCTTGTGCATCCAATATGTGATTTTGTGTCATTTTGTGTCATTGGTTGAACATTTAGGTCATTTTCGTCCTCCCCAGGCTTATTCTAATCCAATTAGGGTTTTTCACGAATCCTGTGCATCCAATATGTGATTTTGTGTCATTTTGTGTCATTGGTTGAACATTTAGGTCATTTTCGTCCTCCCTAGGGTTATTTTAATCTAATTAGGATTTTTAACCAATCTTGTGCATCCAATATGTGATTTTGTGTCATTTTGTGTCATTGGTTGAACATTTAGGTCATTTTCGTCCTCCCTAGGCTTATTCTAATCCAATTAGGGTTTTTAACCAATCTTGTGCATCCAATATGTGATTTTGTGTCATTTTGTGTCATTGGTTGAACATTTAGCTCATTTTCGTTCTCCCTACGCTTATTCTAATCCAATTAGGGTTTTTAACCAATCTTGTGCATCCAATATGTGATTTTCTGTCATTTTGTGTCATTGGTTGAACATTTAGGTCATTTTCGTCCTCCCTATGCTTATTCTAATCGAATTAGGGTTTTTAGCCAATTTTGTGCATCCAATATGTAGTTTTGTGTCATTGGTTGAACATTTAGGTCATTTTTGCCTCCCTTGGCTTATTCTCATCCAATTAGGGTTTTTAACCTATCTTGTGCATCCAATATGTGATTTTGTGTCATTTTGTGTCATTGGTTGAACATTTAGGTCATTTTCGTCCTCCCTAGGCTTATTCTAATCCAATTAGGGTTTTTAACCAATCTTGTGCATCCAATATGTGATTTTGTGTCATTGGTTGAACATTTAGGTCATTTTCGTCCTCCCTAGGCTTATTATAATCCAACTAGGGTTTTTAACCAATCTTGTGCATCCAATATGTGATTTTGTGTCATTTTGTGTCATTGGTTGAACATTTAGGTCATTTTCGTCCTCCCTAGGCTTATTCTAATCCAATTAGGGTTTTTAACCAATCTTGTGCATCCAATATGTGATTTTGTGTCATTTTGTGCTATTGGTTGAACATTTAGGTCATTTTCGTCCTCCCTAGGCTTATTCTAATCCAATTAGGGTTTTTAACGAATCTTGTGCATCCAATATGTGATTTTGTGTCATTGGTTGAACATTTAGGTCATTTTTGTCCTCCCTAGGCTTATTCTAATCCAATTAGGTTTTTTAACCAATCTTGTGCATCCAATATGTGATTTTGTGTCATTGGTTGAACATTTAGGTCATTTTCGTCCTCCCTAGGCTTATTCTAATCCAATTAGGGTTTTTAACCAATCTTGTGCATATAATAAGTGATTTTGTGTCATTGGTAATCCAATTAGGTCATTTTCGTCCTCGCTAGGCTTATTCTAATCCAATTAGGGTTTTTAATCAATCTTATAAATCCAATATGAGATTTATTGTCATTTTGTGTCATTGGTTGAACATTTAGGTCATTTTCGTCCTCCCTAGGCTTATTTTAATCCAATTAGGGATTTTAACCAATCTTGTGCATCCAATATGTGATTTTGTGTCATTGGTTGCACATTTAGGTCATTTTCGTGCTCCCTAGGCTTATTCTAATCCAATTAGGGTTTTTAACCAATCTTGTGCATATAATAAGTGATTTTGTGTCATTGGTATTCCAATTAGGTCATTTTCGTCCTCACTAGGCTTATACTAATCCAATTAGCGATTTTAACCAATCTTGTGCATCCAATATGTGATTTTGTGTCATTGGTTGAACATTTAGGTCATTTTCGTCCTCCTTAGGCTTATTCTAATCCAATTAGGGTTTTTAACCAATCTTGTGCATCCAATATGGGATTTTGTGTCATTGGTTGAACATTTAGGTCATTTTCGTCCTCCCTAGGCTTATTCTAATCCAATTAGGGTTTTTAACCAATCTTGTGCGTATAATAAGTGATTTTGTGTCATTGGTTGCACATTTAGGTCATTTTCGTACTCGCTAGGCTTATTCTAATCCAATTAGGGTTTTTAACCAATCTTGTGCATCCAATATGGGATTTTGTGTCATTGGTTGCACATTTAGGTCATTTTCGTGCTCCCTAGGCTTATTCTAATCCAATTAGGGTTTTTAACCAATCTTGTGCATATAATAAGTGATTTTGTGTCATTGGTATTCCATTTAGGTCATTTTCGTCCTCGCTAGGCTTATACTAATCCAATTAGGGTTTTTAACCAATCTTGTGCATCCAATATGTGATTTTGTGTCATTGGTTGAACATTTAGGTCATTTTCGTCCTCCCTAGGCTTATTCTAATCCAATTAGGGTTTTTAACCAATCTTGTGCATATAATAAGTGATTTTGTGTCATTGGTAATCCAATTAGGTCATTTTCGTCCTCCCTAGGCTTATTTTAATCCAATTAGGGTTTTTAACCAATCTTGTGCATCCAATATGGGATTTTGTGTCATTGGTTGCACATTTAGGTCATTTTCGTGCTCCCTAGGCTTATTCTAATCCAATTAGGGTTTTTAACCAATCTTGTGCATATAATAAGTGATTTTCTGTCATTGGTATTCCAATTAGGTCATTTTCGTCCTCGCTAGGCTTATACTAATCCAATTAGGGTTTTTAACCAATCTTGTGTATATAATAAGTGATTTTGTGTCATTGGTAATCCAATTAGGTCATTTTCGTCCTCCATAGGCTTATTCTAATCCAATTAGGGTTTTTAACCAATCTTTTGCATCCAATATGTGATTTTGTGTCATTGGTTGAACATTTAGGTCATTTTCGTCCTCCCTAGGCTTATTCTAATCCAATTAGGGTTTTTAACCAATCTTGTGCATATAATAAGTGATTTTGTGTCGTTGGTTGCACATTTAGGTCAATTTCGTCCTCCCTAGGCTTATTCTAATCCAATTAGCGTTTTTAACCGATCTTGTGCATATAATAAGTGATTTTGTGTCATTGGTAATCCAATTAGGTCATTTTCGTCCTCGCTAGGCTTATTCTAATCCAATTAGGGTTTTTAATCAATCTTGTGCATCCAATATGAGATTTATTGTCATTTTGTGTCATTGGTTGAACATTTAGGTCATTTTCGTCCTCCCTAGGCTTATTTTAATCCAATTAGGGATTTAAACCAATCTTGTGCATCCAATATGTGATTTTGTGTCATTGGTTGCACATTTAGGTCATTTTCGTGCTCCCTAGGCTTATTCTAATTCAATTAGGGTTTTTAACCAATCTTGTGCATATAATAAGTGATTTTGTGTCATTGGTTGCACATTTAGGTTATTTTCGTCCTCCCTAAGCTTATTCTAATCCAATTAGGGTTTTTAACCAATCTTGTGCATCCAATATTTGATTTTGTGTCATTGGTTGAACATTTAGGTCATTTTCGTCCTCCCTACGCTTATTCTAATCCAATTTGGGTTTTTAACCAATCTTGTGCATCGAGTATGTCATTTTTTGTCATTGGTTGAACATTTAGGTCATTTTCGTCCTCCGTAGGCTTATTCTAATCTAATTAGCGTTTTTAACCAATCTTGTGTATATAATAAGTGATTTTGTGTCATTGGTAATCCAATTAGGTCATTTTCGTCCTCCATAGGCTTATTCTAATCCAATTAGGGTTTTTACCCAATCTTTTGCATCCAATATGTGATTTTGTGTCATTGGTTGAACATTTCGGTCATTTTCGTCCTCCCTAGGCTTATTCTAATCCAATTAGGCTTTTTAACCAATCTTTTGCATCCAATATGGGATTTTGTGTCATTGGTTGCACATTTAGGTCATTTTCGTGCTCCCTAGGCTTATTCTAATCCAATTAGGGTTTTTAACAAATCTTGTGCATCCAATATGTGATTTTGTGTCATTGGTTGCACATTTAGGTCAATTTCGTCCTCCCTAGGCTTATTCTAATCCAATTAGCGTTTTTAACCAATCTTGTGCATATAATAAGTGATTTTGTGTCATTGGTAATCCAATTAGGTCATTTTCGTCCTCGCTAGGCTTATTCTAATCCAATTAGGGTTTTTAATCAATCTTGTGCATCCAATATGAGATTTATTGTCATTTTGTGTCATTGGTTGAACATTTAGGTCATTTTCGTCCTCCCTAGGCTTATTTTAATCCAATTAGGGATTTTAACCAATCTTGTGCTTCCAATATATGATTTTGTGTCATTGGTTGCACATTTAGGTCATTTTCGTCCTCCCTAGGCTTATTCTAATCCAATTAGGGTTTTTAACCAATCTTGTGCATATAATAAGTGATTTTATGTCATTGGTAATCCAATTAGGTCATTTTCGTCCTCGCTAGGCTTATTCTAATCCAATTAGGGTTTTTAATCAATCTTGTGCATCCAATATGAAATTTATTGTCATTTTGTGTCATTGGTTGAACATTTAGGTAATTTTCGTCCTCCCTAGGCTTATTTAAATCCAATTAGGGATTTTAACCAATCTTGTGCATCCAATATGTGATTTTGTGTCATTTTATGTCATTGGTTGAACATTTAGGTTATTTTCGTCCTCCCTAGGCTTATTCTAATCCAATTAGGGTTTTTAACCAATCTTGTGCATCCAATATGTGATTTTGTGTCATTGGTTGCACATTTAGGTCATTTTCGTCCTCCCTAGGCTTATTCTAATCCAATTAGGGTTTTTAACCAATCTTGTGCATATAATAAGTGATTTTATGTCATTGGTAATCCAATTAGGTCATTTTCGTCCTCGCTAGGCTTATTCTAATCCAATTAGGGTTTTTAATCAATCTTGTGCATCCAATATGATATTTATTGTCATTTTGTGTCATTGGTTGAACATTTAGGTCATTTTCGTCCTCCCTAGGCTTATTTTAATCCAATTAGGGATTTTAACCAATCTTGTGCATCCAATATGTGATTTTGTGTCATTAGTTGCACATTTAAGTCATTTTCGTCCTCCCTAGGCTTATTCTAATCCAATTAGGGTTTTTAACCAATCTTGTGCATCCAATATGTGATTTTGTGTCATTTTGTGTCATTGGTTGAACATTTAGGTCATTTTCGTCCTCCCTATACTTATTCTAATCCAATTAGGGTTTTTAACCAATCTTGTGCATCCAATATGTGATTTTGTGTCATTGGTTGAACATTTAGGTCATTTTTGTCCTCCCTAGGCTTATTCTAATCCAATTAGGGTTTTTAACCAATCTTGAGCATCCAATATGTGATATTGTGTCATTGGTTGAACGTTTAGGTCATTTTCGTCCTCCCTAGGCTTATTCTAATCCAATTAGGGTTTTTAACCAATCTTGTGCATATAATAAGTGATTTTGTGTCATTGGTAATCCAATTAGGTCATTTTCGTCCTCCCTAGGCTTATTCTAATCCAATTAGGGTTTTTAACCAATCTTGTGCATCCAATATGTGATTTTGTGTCATTTTGTGTCATTGGTTGAACATTTAGGTCATTATCGTCCTCCCTAGGCTTATTCTAATCCAATTAGGGTTTTTAACCAATCTTGTGCATCCAATATGTGATTTTGTGTCATTGGTTGAACATTTAGGTCATTTTCGTCCTCCCTAGGCTTATTCTAATCCAATTAGGGTTTTTAACCAATCTTGTGCATATAATAAGTGATTTTGTGTCATTGGTAATCCAATTAGGACATTTTCGTCCTCGCTAGGCTTATTCTAATCCAATTAGGGTTTTTAACCAATCTTGTGCATCCAATATGTGATTTTGTGTCATTTTGTGTCATTGGTTGAACATTTAGGTCATTTTCGTCCTCCCTAGGCTTATTCTAATCCAATTAGGGTTTTTAACCAATCTTGTGCATATAATAAGTGATTTTGTGTCATTGGTAATCTAATTAGCTCATTTTCGTCCTCCCTAGGCTTATTCTAATCCAATTAGGGTTTTTAACCAATCATGTGCATCCAATATGTGATTTTGTGTCATTTTGTGTCATTGGTTGAACATTTAGGCATTTTTGTCCTCCCTAGGCTTATTCTAATCCAATTAGGGTTTTTAACCAATCTTGTGCATCCAATATATGATTTTGTGCATTGGTTGCACATTTAGGTCATTTTCGTCCTCCCTAGGCTTATTATAATGCAATTAGGGTTTTTAACCAATCTTGTGCATCCAATATGTGATTTTGTGTCATTTTGTGTCATTGGTTGAACATTTAGGTCATTTTCGTCCTCCCTAGGCTTATTCTAATCCAATTAGGGTTTTTAACCAATCTTGTGCATCCAATATGTGATTTTGTGTCATTGGTTGCACATTTAGGTCATTTTCGTCCTCCCTAGGCTTATTCTAATCCAATTAGGGTTTTTAACCAATCTTGTGCATATAATAAGTGATTTTGTGTCATTGGTAATTCAATTAGGTCATTTTCGTCCTCACTAGGCTTATTCAAATCCAATTAGGGTTTTTAATTAATCTTCTGCATCCAATATGCGATTTTGTGTTATTTTGTGTCATTGGTTGAAATTTTGGTCATGTTCGTCCTCTAGAGGCTTATTCTAGTCCATTTATGGTTTTTAACCAATCTTGTGCATCAATATGTGATTTGGTGTCATTGGTTGCACATTTAGGTCATTTTCGTCCTCCCTAGGCTTATTTTAATCCAATTAGGGTTTTTAACCTATCTTGTGCATCCAATATGTGATTTTGTGTCATTTGTAATCCAATTAGGTCATTTTCGTCCTCGCTAAACTTATTCTAATCCAATTAGGGTTTTTAACCAATCTTGTGCATCCAATATGTGATTTTGTGTCATTGGTTGAACATTTAGGTCATTTTGGTCGTCCCTATGCTTATTCTAATCCAATTAGGGTTTTTAACCAATCTTGTGCATCCAATATGTGATTTTGTGTCATTGGTTGCACATTTAGGTCATTTTCGTCATCCCTAGGCTTATTGTAATCCAATTAGGGTTTTTAACCAATCTTGTGCATCCAATATGTGATTTTGTGTCATTGGTTGCACATTTAGGTCATTTTCGTCCTCCCTAGGCTTATTCTAATCCAATTAGGGTTTTTAACCAATCTTGTGCATCCAATATGTGATTCTGTGTCATCGGTTGCACATTTAGGTCATTTTCGTCCTCCCTAGGCTTATTCTAATCCAATTAGGGTTTTTAACCAATCTTGTGCATATAATAAGTGATTTTGTGTCATTGGTAATCCAATTAGGTCATTTTCGTCCTCCCTAGGCTTATTCTAATCCAATTAGGGTTTTTAACCAATCTTGTGCATCCAATATTTGATTTTGTGTCATTTTGTGTCATGGGTTGAACATATAGGTCATTTCCGTCCACCCTAGGCATTATTCTAATCCAATTAAGGTTTTTAACCAATCTTGTGTATCCAATATGTGATTTTGTGTCATTTGTTGCACATTTAGGTCATTTTCGTCCTCGCTAGGCTTATTCTAATCCAATTAGGGTTTTTAACCAATCTTGTGCATATAATAAGTGATTTTGTGTCATTGGTAATCCAATTAGGTCATTTTCGTCCTCGCTAGGCTTATTCTAATCCAATTAGGGTTTTTAACCAATCTTGTGCATCCAATATGTGACTTTGTGTCATTGGTTGAACATTTAGGTCATTTTCGTCCTCCCTAGGCTTATTCTAATCCAATTAGGGTTTTTAACCAATCTTGTGCATATAATAAGTGATTTTGTGTCATTGGTAATCCAATTAGGTCATTTTCGTCCTCCCTAGGCTTATTCTAATCCAATTAGGGTTTTTAACCAATCATGAGCATCCAATATGTGATTTTGTGTCATTTTGTGTCATTGGTTGAACATTTAGGTCATTTTCGTCCTCCCTAGGCTTATTCTAATCCAATTAGGGTTTTTAACCAATCTTGTGCATCCAATATGTGATTTTGTGTCATTGGTTGAACATTTAGGTCATTTTTGTCCTCCCTAGGCTTATTCTAATCCAATTAGGGTTTTTAACCAATCTTGTGCATCCAATATGTGATTTTGTGTCATTTTGTGTCATTGGTTGAACATTTAGGTCATTTTCGTCCTTGCTAGGCTTATTCTAATCCAATTAGGGTTTTTAACCAATCTTGTGCATCCAATATGTGATTTTGTGTCATTGGTTGAACATTTAGGTCATTTTCGTCCTCCCTAGGCTTATTCTAATCCAATTAGGGTTTTTAACCAATCTTGTGCATCCAATATGTGATTTTGTGTCATTTTGTGTCATTGGTTGAACATTTAAGTCATTTTCGTCCTCCATAGACTTATTCTAATCCAATTAGGGTTTTTAACCAATCTTGTGCATCCAATATGTGATTTTGTGTCATTGGTTGAACATTTAGGTCATTTTCGTCCTCCCTAGGCTTATTCTAATCCAATTAGGGTTTTTAACCAATCTTGTGTATATAATAAGTGATTTTGTGTCATTGGTATTCCAATTAGGTCATTTTCGTCCTCGCTAGGCTTATACTAATCCAATTAGGGTTTTTAACCAATCTTGTGCATCCAATATGTGATTTTGTGTCATTGGTTGAACATTTAGGTCATTTTCGTCCTCCCTAGGCTTATTCTAATCCAATTAGGGTTTTTAACCAATCTTGTGCATATAATAAGTGATTTTGTGTCATTGGTAATCCAATTAGGTCATTTTCGTCCTCCCTAGGCTTATTTTAATCCAATTAGGGTTTTTAACCAATCTTGTGCATCCAATATGGGATTTTGTGTCATTGGTTGCACATTTAGGTCATTTTCGTGCTCCCTAGGCTTATTCTAATCCAATTAGGGTTTTTAACCAATCTTGTGCATCCAATATGTGATTTTGTGTCATTTTGTGTCATTGGTTGAACATTTAGGTCATTTTCGTCCTCCCTAGGCTTATTCTAATTCAATTACGGTTTCTAACCAATCTTGTGCATCCAATATGTGATTTTGTGTCATTTTGTGTCATTGGTTGAACATTTAGGTCATTTTTGTCGTCCCAAGGCATATTCTAATCCAATTAGGGTTTTTAACCAATCTTTTGCATCCAATATGTGATTTTGTGTCATTGGTTGAACATTTAGGTCATTTTCGTCCTCCCTAGGCTTATTCTAATCCAATTAGGGTTTTTAACCAATCTTGTGCATCCAATATGTGATTTTGTGTCATTTTGAGTCATTGGTTGAACATTTAGGTTATTTTCGTCCTCCCTAGGCTTATTCTAATCCAATTAGTGTTTTTAACCAATCTTGTGCATGCAATATGTGATTTTGTGTCATTATGTGTCATTGGTTGAACATTTAGGTCATTTTCGCCCTCCCTATGCTTATTCTAATCCAATTAGGGTTTTTAACCAATCTTGTGCATCCAATATGTGATTTTGTGTCATTTTGTGTCATTGGTTGAACATTTAGGTCTATTTCGTCCTCCCTAGGCTTATTCTAATCCATTTACGGTTTTTAACCAATCTTGTGCATCCAATATGTGATTTTGTGTCATTTTGTGTCATTGGTTGAACATTTAAGTGATTTTCGTCCTCCCTAGGCTTATTCTAATCCAATTAGGGTTTTTAACCAATCTTGTGCATCCAATATGTGATTTTGTGTCATTGGTTGCACATTTAGGTCATTTTCGTCCTCCCTAGGCTTATTCTAATCCAATTAGGGTTTTTAACCAATCTTGTGCATATAATAAGTGATTTTGTGTCATTGGTTGCACATTTAGGTCATTTTCGTCCTCCCTATGCTTATTCTAATCCAATTAGGGTTTTTAACCAACCTTGTGCATCCAATATTTGATTTTGTGTCATTGGTTGAACATTTAGGTCATTTTCGTCCTCCCTACGCTTATTCTAATCCAATTTGGGTTTTTAACCAATCTTGTGCATCCAATATGTGATTTTGTGTCATTGGTTGAACATTTAGGTCATTTTCGTCCTCCGTAGGCTTATTCTAATCTAATTAGCGTTTTTAACCAATCTTGTGTATATAATAAGTGATTTTGTGTCATTGGTAATCCAATTAGGTCATTTTCGTCCTCCATAGGCTTATTCTAATCCAATTAGGGTTTTTACCCAATCTTTTGCATCCAATATGTGATTTTGTGTCATTGGTTGAAAATTTCGGTCATTTTCGTCCTCCCTAGGCTTATTCTAATCCAATTAGGCTTTTTAACCAATCTTTTGCATCCAATATGGGATTTTGTGTCATTGGTTGCACATTTAGGTCATTTTCGTGCTCCCTAGGCTTATTCTAATCCAATTAGGGTTTTTAACAAATCTTGTGCATCCAATATGTGATTTTGTGTCATTGGTTGCACATTTAGGTCAATTTCGTCCTCCCTAGGCTTATTCTAATCTAATTAGCGTTTTTAACCAATCTTGTGCATATAATAAGTGATTTTGTGTCATTGGTAATCCAATTAGGTCATTTTCGTCCTCGCTAGGCTTATTCTAATCCAATTAGGGTTTTTAATCAATCTTGTGCATCCAATATGAGATTTATTGTCATTTTGTGTCATTGGTTGAACATTTAGGTCATTTTCGTCCTCCCTAGGCTTATTTTAATCCAATTAGGGATTTAAACCAATCTTGTGCATCCAATATGTGATTTTGTGTCATTGGTTGAACATTTAGGTCATTTTCGTCCTCCCTAGGCTTATTCTAATTCAATTAGGGTTTTTAACCAATCTTGTGCATATAATAAGTGATTTTGTGTCATTGGTTGCACATTTAGGTTATTTTCGTCCTCCCTAAGCTTATTCTAATCCAATTAGGGTTTTTAACCAATCTTGTGCATCCAATATTTGATTTTGTGTCATTGGTTGAACATTTAGGTCATTTTCGTCCTCCCTACGCTTATTCTAATCCAATTTGGGTTTTTAACCAATCTTGTGCATCCAATATGTGATTTTGTGTCATTGGTTGAACATTTAGGTCATTTTCGTACTCGCTAGGCTTCTTCTAATCCAATTAGGGTTTTTAACCAATCTTGTGCATCCAATATTTGATTTTGTGTCATTGGTTGAACATTTAGGTCATTTTCGTCCTCCCTACGCTTATTCTAATCCAATTTGGGTTTTTAACCAATCTTGTGCATCCAGTATGTCATTTTATGTCATTGGTTGAACATTTAGGTCATTTTCGTCCTCCGTAGGCTTATTCTAATCTAATTAGCGTTTTTAACCAATCTTGTGTATATAATAAGTGATTTTGTGTCATTGGTAATCCAATTAGGTCATTTTCGTCCTCCATAGGCTTATTCTAATCCAATTAGGGTTTTTACCCAATCTTTTGCATCCAATATGTGATTTTGTGTCATTGGTTGAAAATTTCGGTCATTTTCGTCCTCCCTAGGCTTATTCTAATCCAATTAGGCTTTTTAACCAATCTTTTGCATCCAATATGGGATTTTGTGTCATTGGTTGCACATTTAGGTCATTTTCGTGCTCCCTAGGCTTATTCTAATCCAATTAGGGTTTTTAACAAATCTTGTGCATCCAATATGTGATTTTGTGTCATTGGTTGCACATTTAGGTCAATTTCGTCCTCCCTAGGCTTATTCTAATCCAATTAGCGTTTTTAACCAATCTTGTGCATATAATAAGTGATTTTGTGTCATTGGTAATCCAATTAGGTCATTTTCGTCCTCCCTAGGCTTATTCTAATCCAATTAGGGTTTTTAACCAATCTTGTGCATCCAATATGGGATTTTGTGTCATTGGTTGCACATTTAGGTCATTTTCGTGCTCCCTAGGCTTATTCTAATCCAATTAGGGTTTTTAACCAATCTTGTGCATATAATAAGTGATTTTGTGTCATTGGTATTCCAATTAGGTCATTTTCGTCCTCGCTAGGCTTCTTCTAATCCAATTAGGGTTTTTAACCAATCTTGTGCATCCAATATGTGATTTTGTGTCATTGGTTGCACATTTAGGTCATTTTCGTCCTCCCTAGGCTTATTCTAATCCAATTAGGGTTTTTAACCAATCTTGTGCATATAATAAGTGATTTTATTTCATTGGTAACGCAATTAGGTCATTTTCGTCCTCGCTATGCTTATTCTAATCCAATTAGGGTTTTTAACCAATCTTGTGCATCCAATATGTGATTTTGTGTCATTTTGTGTCATTGGTTGAACATTTAGGTCATTTTCGTCCTCCCTAGGCTTATTAATTAGGGTTTTTAACCAATCTTCTACATCCAATATGTGATTTTGTGTCATTCGTCGAACATTTAGGTTATTTTCGTCCTCCCTAGGCTTATTCTAATCCAATTAGGGTTTTTAACCAATCTTGTGCATCCAATATGTGATTTTGTGTCATTGGTTGCACATTTAGGTCATTTTCGTCCTCCCTAGGCTTATTCTAATCCAATTAGGGTTTTTAACCAATCTTGTGCATATAATAAGTGATTTTATGTCATTGGTAATCCAATTAGGTCATTTTCGTCCTCGCTAGGCTTATGCTAATCCAAGTAGAATTTTTAACCAATCTTATGCATCCAATATGTGATTTTGTGTCATTTTGTGTTATTGGTTGAACATTTAGGCCATTTTCGTCCTCCCTAGGCTTATTCTAATCTAATTAGGGTTTTTAACCAATCTTATGCATCCAATATGTGATTTTGTGTCATTGGTTGCACATTGACGTCATTTTCGTCCTCCCTAGGCTTATTCTAATCCAATTAGGGTTTTTAACCAATCTTGTGCATCCAATATGTGATTTTGTGTCATTGGTTGCACATTTAGGTCATTTTCGTCCTCCCTAGGCTTATTCTAATCCAATTAGGGTTTTTAACCAATCTTGTGCATATAATAAGTGATTTTGTGTCATTGGTTGCACATTTAGGTCATTTTCGTCCTCCCTATGCTTATTCTAATCCAATTAGGGTTTTTAACCAATCTTGTGCATCCAATATGTGATTTTGTGTCATTGGTTGCACATTTAGGTCATTTTCGTCCTCCCTAGGCTTATTCTAATCCAATTAGGGTTTTTAACCAATCTTGTGCATCCAATATGTGATTTTGAGTCATTGGTTGCACATTTAGGTCATTTTCGTCCTCCCTAGGCTTATTCTAATCCAATTAGGGTTTTTAACCAATCTTGTGCATCCAATATGTGATTTTGTGTCATTTTGTGTCATTGGTTGAACATTTAGGTCATTTTCGTCCTCCCTAGGCTTATTCTAATCCAATAAGGGTTTTTAACCAATCTTTAGCATCCAATATGTGATTTTGTGTCATTGGTTGAACATTTCGGTCATTTTCGTCCTCCCTAGGCTTATTCTAATCCAATTAGGGTTTTTAACCAATCTTGTGCATCCAATATGTGATTTTGTGTCATTTTGTGTCATTGGTTGAACATTTAGGTCATTTTCGTCCTCCCTAGGCTTATTATATTCCAATTAGGGTTTTTAACCAATCTTGTGCATCCAATATGTGATTTTGTGTCATTGGTGGAACATTTAGGTCATTTTCGTCCTCCCTAGGCTTATTCTAATCCAATTAGGGTTTTTAACCAATCTTGTGCATCCAATATGTGATTTTGTGTCATTGGTTGAACATTTAGGTCATTTTCGTCCTCCCTACGCTTATTCTAATCCAATTTGGGTTTTTAACCAATCTTGTGCATCCAGTATGTGATTTTGTGTCATTGGTTGAACATTTAGGTCATTTTCGTCCTCCATAGGCTTATTCTAATCTAATTAGCGTTTTTAACCAATCTTGTGTATATAATAAGTGATTTTGTGTCATTGGTAATCCAATTAGGTCATTTTCGTCCTCCATAGGCTTATTCTAATCCAATTAGGGTTTTTAACCAATCTTTTGCATCCAATATGTGATTTTGTGTCATTAGTTGCACATTTAAGTCATTTTCGTCCTCCCTAGGCTTATTCTAATCCAATTAGGGTTTTTAACCAATCTTGTGCATCCAATATGTGATTTTGTGTCATTTTGTGTCATTGGTTGAACATTTAGGTCATTTTCGTCCTCCCTATACTTATTCTAATCCAATTAGGGTTTTTAACCAATCTTGTGCATCCAATATGTGATTTTGTGTCATTGGTTGAACATTTAGGTCATTTTTGTCCTCCCTAGGCTTATTCTAATCCAATTAGGGTTTTTAACCAATCTTGAGCATCCAATATGTGATATTGTGTCATTGGTTGAACGTTTAGGTCATTTTCGTCCTCCCTAGGCTTATTCTAATCCAATTAGGGTTTTTAACCAATCTTGTGCATATAATAAGTGATTTTGTGTCATTGGTAATCCAATTAGGTCATTTTCGTCCTCCCTAGGCTTATTCTAATCCAATTAGGGTTTTTAACCAATCTTGTGCATCCAATATGTGATTTTGTGTCATTTTGTGTCATTGGTTGAACATTTAGGTCATTATCGTCCTCCCTAGGCTTATTCTGATGCAATTAGGGTTTTTAACCAATCTTGTGTATCCAATATGGGATTTTGTGTCATTGGTTGCACATTTAGGTCATTTTCGTGCTCCCTAGGCTTATTCTAATCCAATTAGGGTTTTTAACCACTCTTGTGCATATAATAAGTGATTTTGTGTCATTGGTATTCCAATTAGGTCATTTTCGTCCTCGCTAGGCTTATACTAATCCAATTTGGGTTTTTAACCAATCTTGTGCATCCAATATGTGATTTTGTGTCATTGGTTGAACATTTAGGTCATTTTCGTCCTCCCTAGGCTTATTCTAATCCAATTAGGGTTTTTAACCAATCTTGTGCATATAAAAAGTGATTTTGTGTCATTGGTAATCCAATTAGGTCATTTTCGTCCTCGCTAAGCTTATTCTAATCCAATTAGGGTTTTTAATCAATCTTTTGTATCCAATATGTGATTTTGTGTCATTGGTTGAACATTTAGGTCATTTTCGTCCTCCCTAGGCTTATTCTAATCCAATTAGGGTTTTTAACCAATCTTGTGCATATAATAAGTGATTATGTGTCATTGGTAATCCAATTAGGTCATTTTCGTCCTCCCTATGCTTATTCTAATCCAATTAGGGTTTTTAACCAATCTTGTGCATCCAATATTTGATTTAGTGTCATTGGTTGAACATTTAGGTAATTTTCGTCCTCCCTAGGCTTATTCTAATCCAATTAGGGTTTTTAACCAATCTTGTGCATCCAATATGTGATGTTGTGTCATTGGTTGCACATTTAGGTCAATTTCGTCCTCCCTAGGCTTATTCTAATCCAATTAGCGTTTTTAACCAATCTTGTGCATATAATAAGTGATTTTGTGTCATTGGTATTCCAATTTGGTCATTTTCGTCCTCGATAGGCTTATTCTAATCCAATTAGGGTTGTTTAACCAATCTTGTGCATCCAATATGTGATTTTGTGTCATTGGTTGCACATTTAGGTCATTTTCGTCCTCCCTAGGCTTATTCTAATCCAATTAGGGTTTTTAACCAATCTTGTGCATATAATAAGTGATTTTGTGTCATTGGTAATCCAATTAGGTCATTTTCGTCCTCGCTAGGCTTATTCTAATCAAATTAGGGTTTTTAATCAATCTTTTGCATCCAATATGTGATTTTGTGTCATTGGTTGCACATTTAGGTCAATTTCGTCCTCCCTAGGCTTATTCTAATCCAATTAGCGTTTTTAACCAATCTTGTGCATATAATAAGTGATTTTGTGTCATTGGTAATCCAATTAGGTCATTTTCGTCCTCCATAGGCTTATTCTAATCCAATTAGGGTTTTTAACCAATCTTTTGCATCCAATATGTGATTTTGTGTCATTGGTTCAACAATTAGGTCATTTTCGTCCTCGCTAGGCTTATTCTAATCCAATTAGCGTTTTTAACCAATCTTGTGCATATAATAAGTGATTTTGTGTCATTGGTAATCCAATTAGGTCATTTTCGTCCTCCATAGGCTTATTCTAATCCAATTAGGGTTTTTAACCAATCTTTTGCATCCAATATGTGATTTTGTGTCATTGGTTCAACAATTAGGTCATTTTCGTCCTCGCTAGGCTTATTCTAATCCAATTAGGGTTTTTAACCAATCTTGTGCATCCAATATGTGATTTTGTGTCATTGGTTGCACATTTAGGTCATTTTCGTCCTCCCTAGGCTTATTCTAATCCAATTAGGGTTTTTAACCAATCTTGTGCATCTAATATGTGATTTTGTGTCATTGGTTGAACATTTAGGTCATTTTCGTCCTCCCTAGGCTTATTCTAATCCAATTAGGGTTTTTAACCAATCTTGTGCATCCAATATGTGATTTTGTGTCATTTTGTGTCATTGGTTGAACATTTAGGTCATTTTCGTCCTCCCTAGGCTTATTCTAATACAATTACGGTTTTTAACCAATCTTGTGCATCCAATATGTGAGTTTGTGTTATTGGTTGAACATTTAGGTCATTTTCGTCCTCCCTAGGCTTATTCTAATCCAATTAGGGTTTTTAAACAATCTTGTGCATCCAATATGTGATTTTGTGTCATTTTGTGTCAATGGTTAAACATTTAGGTCATTTTCGTCCTCCCTAGGCTTATTCTAATACAATTACGGTTTTTAACCAATCTTGTGCATCCAATATGTGATTTTGTGTCATTGGTTGAACATTTAGGTCATTTTCGTCCTCCCTAGGCTTATTCTAATCCAATTAGGGTTTTTAACCAATCTTGTGCATCCAATATGTGATTTTGTGTCATTTTGTGTCATTGGTTGAACATTTAGGTCATTTTCGTCCTCCCTAGGCTTGTTATAATCCAATTAGGGTATTTAACCAATCTTGTGCATCCAATATGTGATTTTGTGTCATTTTGTGTCATTGGTTGAACATTTAGGTCATTTTCGTCCTCCCTAGGCTTATTCTAATCCAATTAGGGTTTTTAACCAATCTTGTGCATCCAATATGTGATTTTGTGTCATTTTGTGTCATTGGTTGAACATTTAGGTCATTTTCGTCCTCCCTAGGCTTATTCTAATCCAATTACGGTTTTTAACCAATCTTGTGCATCCAATATGTGATTTTGTGTCATTTTGTGTCATTGGTTGAAGATTTAGGTCATTTTCGTCCTCCCAAGGCTTATTCTAATCCAATTAGGGTTTTTAACTAATCTTGTGGATCTAATATGTGATTTTGTGTCATTTTGTGTCTTTGGTTGAACATTTAGGTCATTTTTGTCCTCCCTAGGCTAATTCTAATCCAATGAGGGTTTTTAACCAATCTTGTGCATCCAATATGTGATTTTGTGTCATTTTGTGTCATTGGTTGAACATTTAGGTCATTTTCGTCCTCCCTAGGCTTATTCTAATCCAATTAGGGTTTTTAACCAATCTTGTGCATCCAATATGTGATTTTGTGTCATTTTGTGTCATTGGTTGAACATTTAGGTCATTTTCGTCCTCCCTAGGCTTATTCTAATCGAATTAGGGTTTTTAACAACAATCTTGTGCATCCAATATGTGATTTTGTGTCATATTGGGTCATTGGTTGAACATTTAGGTCATTTTCGTCCTCCCTAGGCTTATTCTAATCCAATTAGGGTTTTTAACCAATCTTGTGCATCCAATATGTGATTTTGTGTCATTTTGTGTCATTGGTTGAACATTTAGGTCATTTTCGTCCTCCCTAGGCTTATTCCAATCCAATTAGGGTTTTTAACCAATCCTTTGCATCCAATATGTGATTTTGTGTCATTTTGTGTCATTGGTTGAACATTTAGGTCATTTTCGTCCTCCCTAGGCTTATTCTAATCCAATTAGGGTTTTTAACCAATCTTGTGCATCCAATATGTGATTTTGTGTCATTTTGTGTCATTGGTTGAACATTTAGGTCATTTTCGTCTTCCCTTGGCTTATTCTAATCCAATTAGGGTTTTTAACCAATCTTGTGCATCCAATATGTGATTTTGTGTCATTGGTTGCACATTTAGGTCATTTTCGTCCTCCCTAGGCTTATTCTAATCCAATTAGGGTTTTTAACCAATCTTGTGCATATAATAAGTGATTTTTTGTCATTGGTTGCACATTTAGGTCATTTCCGTCCTCCCTAGGCTTATTCTAATCCAATTAGGGTTTTTAACTAATCTTGTGCATCCAATATATGATTTTGTGTCAGTGGTTGCACATTTAGGTCATTTTCGTCCTCCCTAGGCTTATTCTAATCCAATTAGGGTTTTTAACCAATCTTGTGCATCCAATATGTGATTTTGTGTCATTGGTTGAATATTTAGGTCATTTTCGTCCTCCCTAGGCTTGTTCTAATCCAATTAGGGTTTTTAACCAATCTAGGGCATCCAATATGAGATTGTGTCATTGGTTGCACATTTAGGTCATTTTCGTCCTCCCTAGTTTTATTCTAATCCAATTAGGGTTTTTAACCAATCTTGTGCATATAATAAGTGATTTTGTGTCATTGGTAATCCAATTAGGTCATTTTCGTCCTCGCTAGGCTTATTCTAATCCAACTAGGGTTTCTAACCAATCTTATGCATCCAATATGTGATTTTGTGTAATTTTGTGTCATTGGTAATCCAATTAGGTCATTTTCGTCCTCGCTAGGCTTATTCTAATCCAATTAGGGTTTTTAACCAATCTTGTGCATCCAATATGTGATTTTGTGTCAGTGGTTGCACATTTAGGTCATTTTCGTCCTCCCTAGGCTTATTCTAATCCAATTAGGGTTTTTAACCAATCTAGTGCATATAATAAGTGATTTTGTGTCATTTTGTGTCATTAGTTGAATATGTAGGTCATTTTTGTCCTCCCTAGGCTTGTTCTAATCCAATTAGGGTTTTTAACCAATCTTGGGCATCCAATATGTGATTTTGTGTCATTGGTTGCACATTTAGATCATTTTTGTCCTCCCTAGGCTTATTCTAATCCAATTAGGGTTTTTAACCAATCTTGCGAATATAATAAATGATTTTTTGTCATTGGTAATCCAATTAGGTCATTTTTGTCCTCGCTAGGCTTATTCTAATCCAATTAGGGTTTTTAATCAATCTTGTGCATATAATAAGTCATTTGGTGTCATTGGTAATCCAATTAGGTCATTTTCGTCCTCTCTAGGCTTATTCTTATCCAATTAGGGTTTTTCACCAATCTTATGCATCCAATATGTGATTTTGTGTCATTTTGTGTCATTGGTAATCCAATTAGGTCATTTTCGTCCTCGCTAGGCTTATTGTAATCCAATTAGGGTTTTTAACCAATCTTGTGCATCCAATATGTGATTTTGTGTCATTGGTTGCACATTTAGGTCATTTTCGTCCTCCCTAGGCTTATTCTAATCCAATTAGGGTTTTTAACCAATCTTGTGCATCCAATATGTGATTTTGTGTCATTGGTTGCACATTTAGGTCATTTTCGTCCTCCCTAGGCTTATTCTAATCCAATTAGGGTTTTTAACCAATCTTGTGCATCCATCCAATATGTGATTTTGTGTCATTTTGTGTCATTGATTGAACATTTAGGTCATTTTCGTCCTCCCTAGGCTTATTCTAATCCAATTAGGGTTTTTAACCAATCTTGTGCATCCAATATGTGATTTTGTGTCATTGGTTGCACATTTAGGTCATTTTTGTCCCCCCTAGGCTTATTCTAATCCAATTAGGGTTTTTAACCAATCTTGTGCATATAATAAGTGATTTTGTGTCATTGGTTGCACATTTAGGTCATTTTCGTCCTCCCTAGGCTTATTCTAATCCAATTAGGGTTTTTAACCAATCTTGTGCATATAATAAGTGATTTTGTGTCATTGGTTGCACATTTAGGTCATTTTCGTCCTCCCTATGCTTATTCTAATCCAATTAGGGTTTTTAACCAATCTTGTGCATCCAATATTTGATTGTGTCATTGGTTGAACATTTAGGTCATTTTCGTCCTCCCTAGGCTTATTCTAATCCAATTAGGGTTTTTAACCAATCTTGTGCATCCAATATGGGATTTTGTTTCATTGGTTGCAAATTTAGGTCATTTTCGTGCTCCCTAGGCTTATTCTAATCCAATTAGGGTTTTTAACCAATCTTGTGCATATAATAAGTGATTTTGTGTCATTGGTATTCCAATTAGGTCATTTTCGTCCTCGCTAGGCTTATACTAATCCAATTAGGGTTTTTAACCAATCTTGTGCATCCAATATGTGATTTTGTGTCATTTTATGTCATTGGTTGAACATTAAGGTCATTTTCGTCCACCCTAGGCTTATTGTAATCCAATTAGGGTTTTTAACCAATCGTGTGCATCCAATATGTGATTTTGTGTCATTGGTTACACATTTAGGTCATTTTCGTCCTCCCTAGGCTTATTCTAATCCAATTAGGGTTTTTAACCAATCTTGTGCATATAATAAGTGATTTTGTGTCATTGGTTGCACATTTAGGTCATTTTCGTCCTCGCTAGGCTTCTTCTAATCCAATTAGGGTTTTTAACCAATCTTGTGAATCCAATATGTGATTTTGTGTCATTGGTTGCACATTTAGGTCATTTTCGTCCTCCCTAAGCTTATTTTAATCCAATTAGGGATTTTAACCAATCTTGTGCATCCAATATGTGATTTTGTGTCATTGGTTGCACATTTAGGTCATTTTCGTCCTCACTAGGCTTATACTAATCCAATTAGGGTTTTTAACCAATCTTGTGCATCCAATATGTGATTTTGTGTCATTGGTTGAACATTTAGGTCATTTTCGTCCTCCTTAGGCTTATTCTAATCCAATTAGGGTTTTTAACCAATCTTGTGCATCCAATATGGGATTTTGTGTCATTGGTTGCACATTTAGGTCATTTTCGTGCTCCCTAGGCTTATTCTAATCCAATTAGGGTTTTTAACCAATCTTGTGCATCCAATATGTGATTTTGTGTAATTGGTTGCACATTTAGGTCATTTTCGTCCTCCCTAGGCTTATTCTAATCCAATTAGGGTTTTTAACCAATCTTGTGCATATAATAAGTGATTTTGTGTCATTGGTTGCACATTTAGGTCATTTTCGTACTCGCTAGGCTTCTTCTAATCCAATTAGGGTTTTTAACCAATCTTGTGCATCCAATATGTGATTTTGTGTCATTGGTTGCACATTTAGGTTATTTTCGTCCTCCCTATGCTTATTCTAATCCAATTAGGGTTTTTAACCAATCTTGTGCATATAATAAGTGATTTTGTGTCATTGGTATTCCAATTAGGTCATTTTCGTCCTCGCTAGGCTTATACTAATCCAATTAGGGTTTTTAACCAATCTTGTGCATCCAATATGTGATTTTGTGTCATTGGTTGAACATTTAGGTCATTTTCGTCCTCCTTAGGCTTATTCTAATCCAATTAGGGTTTTTAACCAATCTTGTGCATCCAATATGTGATTTTGTGTCATTGGTTGATCATTTAGGTCATTTTCGTCCTCCCTAGGCTTATTCTAATCCAATTAGGGTTTTTAACCAATCTTGTGCATCCAATATGTGATTTTGTGTCATTTTGTGTCATTGGTTGAACATTTAGGTCATTTTCGTCCTCCCTAGGCTTATAATAACCCAATTACGGTTTTTAACCAATCTTGTGCATCCAATATGTGATTTTGTGTCATTGGTTGAACATTTAGGTCATTTTCGCCCTCCCTAGGCTTATTCTAATCCAATTAAGGTTTTTAACCAATCTTGTGCATCCAATATGTGATTTTGTGTCATTTTGTGTCATTGGTTGAACATTTAGGTTTTTTTCGTCCTCCCTAGGCTTATTCTAATCCAATTAGGGTTTTTAACCAATCTTGTGCATCCAATATGTGATTTTGTGTCATTGGTTGAACATTTAGGTCATTTTCGTCCTCCCTAGAGTTATTCTAATCCAATTAGTGTTTTTAACCAATCTTGTGCTTCCAATATGTGATTTTGTGTCATTGGTTGATCATTTAGGTCATTTTCGTCCTCCCTAGGCTTATTCTAATCCAATTAGGGTTTTTAACCAATCTTGTGCATCCAATATGTGATTTTGTGTCATTTTGTGTCATTGGTTGAACATTTAGGTCATTTTCGTCCTCCCTAGGCTTATAATAACCCAATTAAGGTTTTTAACCAATCTTGTGCATCCAATATGTGATTTTGTGTCATTGGTTGAACATTTAGGTTATTTTCGTCCTCCCTAGGCTTATTCTAATCCAATTAGGGTTTTTAACCAATCTTGTGCATCCAATATGTGATTTTGTGTCATTGGTTGCACATTTAGGTCATTTTCTTCCTCCCTAGGCTTATTCTAATCCAATTAGGGTTTTTAACCAATCTTGTGCATATAATAAGTGATTTTATGTCATTGGTAATCCAATTAGGTCATTTTCGTCCTCGCTAGGCTTATTCTAATCCAATTAGGGTTTTTAATCAATCTTGTGCATCCAATATGAGATTTATTGTCATTTTGTGTCATTGGTTGAACATTTAGGTCATTTTCGTCCTCCCTAGGTTTATTTTAATCCAATTAGGGATTTTAACCAATCTTGTGCATCCAATATGTGATTTTGTGTCATTAGTTGCACATTTAAGTCATTTTCGTCCTCCCTAGGCTTATTCTAATCCAATTAGGGTTTTTAACCAATCTTGTGCATCCAATATGTGATTTTGTGTCATTTTGTGTCATTGGTTGAACATTTAGGTCATTTTCGTCCTCCCTAGGCTTTTTCTAATACAATTACGGTTTTTAACCAATCTTGTGCATCCAATATGTGATTTTGTGTCATTGGTTGAACATTTATGTCATTTTCGTCCTCCCTAGGCTTATTCTAATCCAATTAGGGTTTTTAACCAATCTTGTGCATCCAATATGTGATTTTGTGTCATTTTGTGTCATTGGTTGAACATTTAGGTCATTTTCATCCTCCCTAGGCTTATTTTAATCCAATTTGGGTTTTTAACCAATCTTGTTCATCCAATAATTGATTTTGTGTCATTGGTTGAACATTTAAGTCATTTTCATCATCCTTCAACTTATTGTAATCCAATTAGGGTTTCTAACCAATCTTGTGCATCAAATAAGTGATTTTGTGTCATTGGTTGAACATTTAGGTCATTTTCGTCCTCCCTAGGCTTATTCTAATCCAATTAGGGTTTTTAACCAATCTTGTGCATCCAATATGTGATTTTGTGTCATTTTGTGTCATTGGTTGAAAATTTAGGTCATTTTCGTCCTCCCTAGGCTTATGCTAATCCAATTAGGGTTTTTAACCAATCTTGTGCATCCAATATGTGATTTTGTGTCATTGGTTGCACATTTAGGTCATTTTCGTCCTCCCTAGGCTTATTCTAATCCAATTAGGGTTTTTAACCAATCTTGTGCATATAATAAGTGATTTTGTGTCATTGGTTGCACATTTAGGTCATTTTCGTCCTCCCTATGCTTATTCTAATCCAATTAGGGTTTTTAACCAATCTTGTGCATCCAATATGTGATTTTGTGTCATTGGTTGCACATTTAGGTCATTTTCGTCCTCCCTAGGCTTATTCTAATCCAATTAGGGTTTTTAACCAATCTTGTGCATATAATAAGTGATTTTGTGTCATTGTTAATTCAATTAGGTCATTTTCGTCCTCGCTAGGCTTATTCTAATCCAATTAGAATTTTTAACCAATCTAATGCATCCAATATGTGATTTTGTGTCATTTTGTGTCATTGGTTGAACATTTAGGTCATTTTCGTCCTCCCTAGGCTTATTCTAATCCAATTAGGGTTTTTAACCAATCTTGTGCATCCAATATGTGATTTTGTGTCATTGGTTGAACATTTAGGTCATTTTCGTCCTCCCTAGGCTTATTCTAATCCAATGAGGGTTTTTAACCAATCTTGTGCATCCAATATGTGATTTTGTGTCATTGGTTGAACATTTAGGTCATTTTCGTCCTCCCTAGGCTTATTCTAATCCAATTAGGGTTTTTAACCAATCTTGTGCATCCAATATGTGATTTTGTGTCATTTTGTGTCATTTTGTGTCATTGGTTGAACATTTAAGTCATTTTTGTCCTCCCTTGGCTTATTCTAATCCAATTAGGGTTTTTAACCAATCTTGTGCATCCAATATGTGATATTGAATCATTGGTTGAACATTTAGGTCATTTTCGTCCTCCCTAGGCTTATTCTAATCCAATTAGGGTTTTTAACCAATCTTGTGCATATAATAAGTGATTTTGTGTCATTGGTAATCCAATTAGGTCATTTTCGTCCTCCCTAGGCTTATTCTAATCCAATTAGGGTTTTTAACCAATCTTGTGCATCCAATATGTGATATTGTGTCATTGGTTGAACATTTAGGTCATTTTCGTCCTCCCTAGGCTTATTCTAATCCAATTTGGGTTTTTAACCAATCTTGTGCATCCAATATGTGATTTTGTGTCATTGGTTGAACATTTAAGTCATTTTTGTCCTCCCTTGGCTTATTCTAATCCAATTAGGGTTTTTAACCAATCTTGTGCATCCAATATGTGATTTTGTGTCATTGGTTGAACATTTAGGTCATTTTCGTCCTCCCTAGGCTTATTCTAATCCAATTAGGGTTTTTAACCAATCTTGTGCATCCAATATGTGATTTTGTGTCATTTTGTGTCATTGGTTGAACATTTAGGTCATTTTCGTCCTCCCTAGGCTTATTTTAATCCAATTAGGGTTTTTAACCAATCTTGTGCATCCAATATGTGATTTTGTATCATTTTGTGTCATTGGTTGATCATTTAGGTCATTTTCGTCCTCCCTAGGCTTATTCTAATCCAATTAGGGTTTTTAACCAATCTTGTGCATCCAATATGTGATTTTGTGTCATTGGTTGAACATTTAGGTCATTTTCGTCCTCCGTAGGCTTATTCTAATCTAATTAGCGTTTTTAACCAATCTTGTGCATATAATAAGTGATTTTGTGTCATTGGTAATCCAATTTGGTCATTTTCGTCCTCCATAGGCTTATTCTAATCCAATTAGGGTTTTTAACCAATCTTTTGCATCCAATATGTGATTTTGTGTCATTGGTTGAACATTTAGGTCATTGTCGTCCTCCCTAGGCTTATTCTAATCCAATTAGGGTTTTTAACCAATCTTGTGCATCCAATATGGGATTTTGTGTCATTGGTTGCACATTTAGGTCATTTTCGTGCTCCCTAGGCTTATTCTAATCCAATTAGGGTTTTTAACCAATCTTGTGCATATAATAAGTGATTTTGTGTCATTGGTATTCCAATTAGGTCATTTTCGTCCTCGCTAGGCTTATACGAATCCAATTAGGTTTTTTAACCAATCTTGTGCATCCAATATGTGATTTTGTGTCATTGGTTGAACATTTAGGTCATTTTCGTCCTCCTTAGGCTTATTCTAATCCAATTAGGGTTTTTAACCAATCTTGTGCATCCAATATGTGATTTTGTGTCATTGGTTGCACATTTAGGTCATTTTCGTCCTCCCTAGGCTTATTCTAATCCAATTAGGGTTTTTAACCAATCTTGTGCATATAATAAGTGATTTTATGTCATTGGTAATCCAATTAGGTCATTTTCGTCCTCGCTAGGCTTGTTCTAATCCAATTAGGGTTTTTAATCAATCTTGTGCATCCAATATGAGATTTATTGTCATTTTGTGTCATTGGTTGAACATTTAGGTCATTTTCGTCCTCCCTAGGCTTATTTTAATCCAATTAGGGATTTTAACCAATATTGTGCATCCAATATGTGATTTTGTGTCATTGGTTGCACATTTGGGTCATTTTCGTCCTCCCTAGGCTTATTCTAATCCAATTAGGGTTTTTAACCAATCTTTTGCATCCAATATGTGATTTTGTGTCATTGGTTGAACATTTAGGTCATTTTCGTCCTCCCTAGGCTTATTCTAATCCAATTAGGGTTTTTAACCAATCTTGTGCATATAATAAGTGATTTTGTGTCATTGGTATTCCAATTAGGTCATTTTCGTCCTCGCTAGGCTTATACTAATCCAATTAGGGTTTTTAACCAATCTTGTGCATCCAATATGTGATTTTGTGTCATTGGTTGAACATTTAGGTCATTTTCGTCCTCCCTAGGCTTATTCTAATCCAATTAGGGTGTTTAACCAATCTTGTGCATCCAATATGTGATTTTGTGTCATTGGTTGAACATTTAGGTCATTTTCGTCCTCCCTAGGCTTATTCTAATCCAATTAGGGTTTTTAACCAATCTTGTGCATCCAATATGTGATTTTGTGTAATTTGTTGCACATTTAGGTCATTTTCGTCCTCCCTAGGCTTATTCGAATCCAATTAGGGTTTTTAACCAATCTTGTGCATCCAATATGTGATTTTGTGTCATTGGTTGAACATTTAGGTCATTTTCGTCCTCCCTAGGCTTATTCTAATCCAATTAGTGTTTTTAACCAATCTTGTGCATCCAATATGTGATTTTGTGTCATTTTGTGTCATTGGATGAACATTTAGGTTATTTTCGTCCTCCCTAGGCTTATTCTAATCCAATTAGGGTTTTTAACCAATCTTGTGCATCCAATATGTGATTTTGTGTCATTGGTTGAACATTTAGGTCATTTTCGTCCTCCCTAGGCTTATTCTAATCCAATTAGGGTTTTTAACCAATCTTGTGCATCCAATATGGGATTTTGTGTCATTGGTTGCACATTTAGGTCATTTTCGTGCTCCTTAGGCTTATTCTAATCCAATTAGGGTTTTTAACCAATCTTGTGCATCCAATATGGGATTTTGTGTCATTGGTTGAACATTTAGGTCATTTTCGTCCTCCCTAGGCTTATTCTAATCCAATTAGGGTTTTTAACCAATCTTGTGCATATAATAAGTGATTTTGTGTCATTGGTTGCACATTTAGGTCATTTTCGTACTCGCTAGGCTTCTTCTAATCCAATTAGGGTTTTTAACCAATCTTGTGCATCCAATATGTGATTTTGTGTCATTGGTTGAACATTTAGGTTATTTTCGTCCTCCCTAGGCTTATTCTAATCCAATTAGGGTTTTTAACCAATCTTGTGCATCAAATATGTGATTTTGTGTCATTGGTTGCACATTTAGGTCATTTTCGTCCTCCCTAGGCATATTCTAATCCAATTAGGGTTTTTAACCAATCTTGTGCATATAATAAGTGATTTTGTGTCATTGGTAATCCAATTAGGTCATTTTCGTCCTCGTTAGGCTTATTCTAATCCAATTAGGGTTTTTAATCAATCTTGTGCATCCAATATGTGATTTTGTGTCATTGGTTGCACATTTAGGTCATTTTCGTGCTCCCTAGGCTTATTCTAATCCAATTAGGGTTTTTAACCAATCTTGTGCATATAATAAGTGATTTTGTGTCATTGGTATTCCAATTAGGTCATTTTCTTCCTCGCTAGGCTTATACTAATCCAATTAGGGTTTTTAACCAATCTTGTGCATTCAATATGTGATTTTGTGTCATTGGTTGAACATTTACGTCATTTTCGTCCTCCCAAGGCTTATTCTAATCCAAATAGGGTTTTTAACCAATCTTGTGCATCCAATATGTGATTTTGTGTCATTGGTTGAACATTTAGGTCATTTTCGTCCTCCCTAGGCTTATTCTAATCCAATTAGGGTTTTTAACCAATCTTGTGCAACCAATATGTGAGATTGTGTCATTGGTTGAACATTTAGGTCATTTTCGTCCTCCCTAGGCTTATTCTAATCCAATTAGGGTTTTTAACCAATCTTGTGCATCCAATATGTGATTTTGTGTCATTTTGTGTCATTGGTTGAACATTTAGGTCATTTTCGTCCTCCCTAGGCTTATTCTAATCCAATTAGGGTTTTTAACCAATCTTGTGCATCCAATATGTGATTTTGTGTCATTTTGTGTCATTGGTTAAACATTGAGGTCATTTTCGTCCTCCCTAGGCTTATTCTAATCCAATTAGGGTTTTTAACCAATCTTGTGCTTCCAATATGTGATTTTGTGTCATTTTGTGTCATTGGTTGAACATTTAGGTCATTTTCGTCCTCCCTAGGCTTATTCTAATCCAATTAGGGTTTTTAACCAATCTTGTGCATCCAATATGTGATTTTGTGTCATTGGTTGCACATTTAGGTCATTTTTGTCCTCCCTAGGCTTATTCTATTCCAATTAGGGTTTTGAACCAATCTTGTGCATCCAATATGTGATTTTGTATCATTTTGTGTCATTAGTTGAATATTTTGGTCATTTTCGTCCTCCCTAGGCTTGTTCTAATCCAATTAGGGTTTTTAACCAATCTTGGGCATCCAATATGTGATTTTTTGTCATTGGTTGCACCTTTAGGTCATTTTCGTACTCCCTAGGCGTATTCTAATCCAATTAGGGTTTTTAACCAATCTTGTGCATATAATAAGTGATTTTGTGTCATTGGTAATCCAATTAGGTCATTTTCGTCCTCGCTAGGCTTATTGTAATCCAATTAGGGTTTTTGACCAATCTTATGCATCCAATATGTGATTTTGTGTCATTTTGTGTCATTGGTGATCCAATTAGGTTATTTTCGTCCTCGCTAGGCTTATTGTAATCCAATTAGGGTTTTTAACCAATCTTGTGCATCCAATATGTGATTTTGTGTCATTGGTTGCACATTTAGGTCATTTTCGTCCTCCCTAGGCTTATTCTAATCCAATTAGGGTTTTTAACCAATCTTGTGCATCCAATATGTTATTTTGTGTCATTGGTTGAACATTTAGGTCATTTTCGTCCTCCCTAGGCTTATTATAATCCAATTAGGGTTTTTAACTAATCTTATGCATCCAATATGTGATTTTGTGTCATTGGTTGAACATTGAGGTCATTTTCGTCCTCCCTAGGCTTATTCTAATCCAATTAGGGTTTTTAACCAATCTTGTGCATCCAATATGTGATTTTGTGTCATTGGTTGAACATTTAGGTCATTTTTGTCCTCCCTAGGCTTATTCTACTCCAATTAGGGTTTTTAACCAATCTTGTGCATCCAATATGTGATTTTGTGTCATTGGTTGAACATTTAGGTCATTTTCGTCCTCCCTAGGCTTATTCTAATCCAATTAGGGTTTTTAACCAATCTTGTGCATCCAATATGTGATTTTGTGTGATTTTTTGTCATTGGTTGAACATTTAGGTCATTTTCGTCCTCCCTAGGCTTATTCTAATCCAATTAGGGTTTTTAACCAATCTTGTGCATCCAATATGTGATTTTGTGTCATTTTGTGTCATTGGTTGAACATTTAGGTCATTTTCGTCCTCCCTAGGCTTATTCTAATCCAATTAGGATTTTTAACCAATCTTGTGCATCCAATATGTGACTTTGTGTTATTTTGTGTAATTGGTTGAAAATTTAGGTCATTTTCGTCGTCCCTAGGCTTATTCTAATCCAATTAGGGTTTTAAACCAATCTTGTGCATTCAATATGTGATTTTGTGTCATTGGTTGAACATTTAGGTCATTTTCGTCCTCCCTAGGCTTATTCTAATCCAATTAGGGTTTTTAACAAATCTTGTGCATCCAATATGTGATTTTTTGTCATTTTGTGTCATTGGTTGAACATTTAGGTCATTTTCGTCCTCCCTAGGCTTATTCTAATCCAATTAGGGTTTTTAACCAATCTTGTGCATCCAATATGTGATTTTGTGTCATTTTGTGTCATTGGTTGAACATTTAGGTCATTTTCGTCCTCCCTAGGCTTATTCTAATCCAATTAGGGTTTTTAACAAATCTTATGCATCCACTATGGGATTTTGTGTCATTGGTTGCACATTTAGGTCATTTTCGTGCTCCCTAGGCTTATTCTAATCCAATTAGGGTTTTTAACCAATCTTGTGCATATAATAAGTGATTTTGTGTCATTGGTATTCCAATTAGGTCATTTTCGTCCTCGCTAGGCTTCTTCTAATCCAATTAGGGTTTTTAACCAATCTTGTGCATCCAATATGTGATTTTGTGTCATTGGTTGCACATTTAGGTCATTTTCGTCCTCCCTAGGCTTATTCTAATCCAATTAGGGTTTTTAACCAATCTTGTGCATATAATAAGTGATTTTATGTTATTGGTAATCAAATTAGGTCATTTTCGTCCTCGCTAGGCTTATTCTAATCCAATTAGGGTTTTTAACCAATCTTGTGCATCCAATATGTGATTTTGTGTCATTGGTTGAACATTTAGGTCATTTTGGTCATCCCTAGGCTTGTTTTAATCCAATTAGGGTTTTTAACCAATCTTGTGCATCCAATATGTGATTTTGTGTCATTGGTTGCACATTTAGGTCATTTTCGTCCTCCCTAGGCTTATTCTAATCCAATTAGGGTTTTTAACCAATCTTGTGCATCCAATATGTGATTTTGTATCATTGGTTGAACATTTAGGTCATTTTCGTCCTCCCTAGGCTTATTCTAATCCAATTAGGGTTTTTAACCAATCTAGTGCATATAATAAGAGATTTTGTGTCATTGGTAGTTCAATTAGGTCATTTTCGTCCTCACTAGGCTTATTCTAATCCAATTAGGGTTTTTAACCAATCTTGTGCATCCAATATTTGATTTTGTGTCATTTTGTGTCATTGGTTGAACATTTTGGTCATTTTCGTCCTCCCGAGGCTTATTCTAATCCATTTAGGGTTTTTAACCAATCTTCTGCATCCAATATGTGATTTTGTGTCATTTTGTGTCATTGGTTGATCATTTAGGTCATTTTCGTCCTCCCTATGCTTATTCTAATCCAATTATGGTTTTTAACCAATCTTGTGCATATAATAACTGATTTTGTGTCATTGGTAATCCAATTATGTCATTTTCGTCCTCGTTAGGCTTATTCTAATCCAATTAGGGTTTTTAACCAATCTTATGCATCCAATATGTCATTTTGTGTCATTTTGTGTCATTGG
>JBBPBQ010000007.1:517202-546711 GCA_037974755.1 Cicer yamashitae | reverse complement strand
ACATTTAGGTCATTTTCGTCCTCCCTAGGCTTATTCTAATCCAATTAGGGTTTTTAACCAATCTTGTGTATCCAATATGTGATTTTGTGTCATTGGTTGCACATTTAGGTCATTTTCGTCCTCCCAACGCTTATTCTAATCCAATTAGGGTTTTTAACCAATCTTGGTCATATAATAAGTGATTTTGTGTCATTGGTAATTCAGTTAGTTCATTTTCGTCCTCGCTAGGCTTAATGTAATCCAATTAGAATTTTTAACCAATCTAATGCATCCAAAATGTGATTTTGTGTCATTTTGTGTCATTGGTTGAACATTTAGGTCATTTTCGTCCTCCCTAGGCTTATTCTAATCCAATTAGGGTTTTTAACCAATCTTGTGCATCCAATATGTGATTTTGTGTCATTGGTTGCACATTTAGGTCATTTTCGTCCTCCCTAGGCATATTCTAATCCAATTAGGGTTTTTAACCAATCTTGTGCATATAATAAGTGATTTTGTGTCATTGGTTGCACATTTAGGTCATTTTCGTACTCGCTAGGCTTCTTCTAATCCAATTAGGGTTTTTAACCAATCTTGTGCATCCAATATGTGATTTTGTGTCATTGGTTGCACATTTAGGTCATTTTCGTCCTCCCTAGGCTTATTCTAATCCAATTAGGGTTTTTAACCAATCTTGTGCATATAATAAGTGATTTTGTGTCATTGGTTGCACATTTAGGTCAATTTCGTCCTCCCTATGCTTATTCTAATCCAATTAGGGTTTTTAACCAATCTTGTGCATCCAATATTTGATTTTGTGTCATTGGTTGAACATTTATGTCATTTTCGTCCTCCCTACGCTTATTCTAATCCAATTTGGGTTTTTAACCAATCTTGTGCATCCAATATGTGATTTTGTGTCATTGGTTGAACATTTAGGTCATTTTCGTCCTCCGTAGGCTTATTCTAATCCAATTAGGGTTTTTAACCAATCTTGTGTATCCAATATGGGATTTTGTGTCATTGGTTGCACATTTAGGTCATTTTCGTGCTCCCTAGGCTTATTCTAATCCAATTAGGGTTTTTAACCAATCTTGTGCATATAATAAGTGATTTTGTGTCATTGGTATTCCAATTAGGTCATTTTCGTCCTCGCTAGGCTTATACTAATCCAATTAGGGTTTTTAACCAATCTTTTGTATCCAATATGTGATTTTGTGTCATTGGTTGAACATTTAGGTCATTTTCGTCCTCCCTAGACTTATTCTAATCCAATTAGGGTTTTTAACCAATCTTGTGCATATAATAAGTGATTTTGTGTCATTGGTAATCCAATTAGGTCATTTTTTTCCTCCCTATGCTTATTCTAATCCAATTAGGGTTTTTAACCAATCTTGTGCATCCAATATTTGATTTAGTGTCATTGGTTGAACATTTAGGTCATTTTCGTCCTCCCTAGGCTTATTCTAATCCAATTAGGGTTTTTAACCAATCTTGTGCATCCAATATGTGATTTTGTGTCATTGGTTGAACATTTAGGTCATTTTCGTCTTCCCTAGGCTTATTCCAATCCAGTTAGGGTTTTTAACCAATCTTTTGCACCCAATATGTCATTTTGTGTCATTGGTTGAACATTTAGGTCATTTTCGTCCTCCATAGGCTTATTCTAATCCAATTAGGGTTTTTAGCCAATCTTGTGCATCCAATATGTGATTTTGTGTCATTTTGTGTCATTGGTTGAACATTTAGGTCATTTTCGTCCTCCCTAGGCTTATTCTAATCCAATTAGGGTTTTTAACCAATCTTGTGCATCCAATATGTGATTTTGTGTCATTTTGTGTCATTGGTTGAACATTTAGGTCATTTTCGTCCTCCCTAGGCATATTCTAATCCAATTACGATTTTTAACCAATCTTGTGCATCCAATATGTGATTTTGTGTCATTTTGTGTCATTGGTTGAACATTTAGGTCATTTTCGTCCTCCCTAGGCTTATTCTAATCCAATTAGGGTTTTTAACCAATCTTGTGCATCCAATATGTGATTTTGTGTCATTTTGTGTCATTGGTTGAACATTTAGGTCATTTTCGTCCTCCCTAGGCTTATTCTAATCCATTAGGGTTTTTAACCAATCTTGTGCATCCAATATGTGATTTTGTGTCATTGGTTGAACATTTAGGTCATTTTCGTCCTCCCTAGGCTTATTCTAATCCAATTAGGGTTTTTAACCAATCTTGTGCATCCAATATGTGATTTTGTGTCATTGGTTGCACATTTAGGTCATTTCCATCCTCCCTAGGCTTATTCTAATCCAATTAGGGTTTTTAACCAATCTTGTGCATATAATAAGTGATTTTGTGTCATTGGTAATCCAATTAGGTCATTTTCGTCCTCGCTAGGCTTATTCTAATCCAATTAGGGTTTTTAATCAATCTTGTGCATCCAATATGAGATTTATTGTCATTTTGTGTCATTGGTTGAACATTTAGGTCATTTTCGTCCTCCCTAGGCTTATTTTAAACCAATTAGGGATTTTAACCAATCTTGTGCATCCAATATGTGATTTTGTGTCATTTTATGTCATTGGTTGAACATTTAGGTTATTTTCGTCCTCCCTAGGCTTATTCTAATCCAATTAGGGTTTTTAACCAATCTTGTGCATCCAATATGTGATTTTGTGTCATTGGTTGCACATTTAGGTCATTTTCGTCCTCCCTAGGCTTATTCTAATCCAATTAGGGTTTTTAACCAATCTTGTGCATATAATAAGTGATTTTATGTCATTGGTAATCCAATTAGGTCATTTTCGTCCTCGCTAGGCTTATTCTAATCCAATTAGGGTTTTTAATCAATCTTGTGCATCCAATATGAGATTTATTGTCATTTTGGGTCATTGGTTGAACATTTAGGTCATTTTCGTCCTCCCTAGGCTTATTTTAATCCAATTAGGGATTTTAACCAATCTTGTGCATCCAATATGTGATTTTGTGTCATTAGTTGCACATTTAAGTCATTTTCGTCCTCCCTAGGCTTATTCTAATCCAATTAGGGTTTTTAACCAATCTTGTGCATCCAATATGTGATTTTGTGTCATTTTGTGTCATTGGTTGAACATTTAGGTCATTTTCGTCCTCCCTAGGCATATTCTAATACAATTACGGTTTTTAACCAATCTTGTGCATCCAATATGTGATTTTGTGTCATTGGTTGAACATTTAGGTCATTTTCGTCCTCCCTAGGCTTATTCTAATCCAATTAGGGTTTTTAACCAATCTTGTGCATCCAATATGTGATTTTGTGTCATTTTGTGTCATTGGTTGAACATTTAGGTCATTTTCGTCCTCCCTAGGCTTGTTATAATCCAATTAGGGTATTTAACCAATCTTGTGCATCCAATATGTGATTTTGTGTCATTTTGTGTCATTGGTTGAACATTTAGGTCATTTTCGTCCTCCCTAGGCTTATTCTAATCCAATTAGAGTTTTTAACCAATCCTGTGCATCCAATATGTGATTTTGTGTCATTGGTTGAACATTTAGGTCATTTTCGTCCTCCCTAGGCTTATTCTAATCCAATTAGGGTTTTTAACCAATCTTGTGCATCCAATATGTGATTTTGTGTCATTTTGTATCATTGGTTGAACATTTAGGTCATTTTTGTCCTCCCTAGACTTATTCTAATCCAATTAGGGTTTTTAACCAATCTTTTGCATCCAATATGTGATTTTGTGTCATTGGTTGAACATTTAGGTCATTTTCGTCCTCCCTAGGCTTATTCTAATCCAATTAGGGTTTTTAACCAATCTTGTGCATATAATAAGTGATTTTGTGTCATTGGTATTCCAATTAGGTCATTTTCGTCCTCGCTAGGCTTATACTAATCCAATTAGGGTTTTTAACCAATCTTTTGTATCCAATATGTGATTTTGTGTCATTGGTTGAACATTTAGGTCATTTTCGTCCTCCCTAGACTTATTCTAATCCAATTAGGGTTTTTAACCAATCTTGTGCATATAATAAGTGATTTTGTGTCATTGGTAATCCAATTAGGTCATTTTTTTCCTCCCTATGCTTATTCTAATCCAATTAGGGTTTTTAACCAATCTTGTGCATCCAATATTTGATTTAGTGTCATTGGTTGAACATTTAGGTCATTTTCGTCCTCCCTAGGCTTATTCTAATCCAATTAGGGTTTTTAACCAATCTTGTGCATCCAATATGTGATTTTGTGTCATTGGTTGCACATTTAGGTCATTTTCGTCCTCCCTAGGCTTATTCTAATCCAATTAGGGTTTTTAACCAATCTTGTGCATATAATAAGTGATTTTGTGTAATTGGTAATCCAATTAGGTCATTTTCGTCCTCGCTAAGCTTATTCTAATCCAGTTAGGGTTTTTAACCAATCTTGTGCATCCAATATGTGATTTTTTGTCATTGGTTGCACATTTATGTCATTTTCGTCCTCCCTAGGCTTATTCTAATCCAGTTAGGGTTTTTAACGAATCTTGTGCATCCAATATGTGATTTTGTGTCATTTTGTGTCATTGGTTGAACATTTAGGTCATTTTCGTCCTCCCTAGGCTTATTCTAATCCAATTAGGGTTTTTAACCAATCTTGTGCATCCAATATGTGATTTTGTGTCATTGGTTGCACATTTAGGTCATTTTCGTCCTCCCTAGGCTTATTCTAATCCAATTAGGGTTTTTAACCAATCTTGTGCATATAATAAGTGATTTTGTGTCATTGGTTGCACATTTAGGTCATTTTCGTCCTCCCTATGCTTATTCTAATCCAATTAGGGTTTTTAACCAATCTTGTGCATCCAATATGTGATTTTGTGTCATTGGTTGCACATTTAGGTCATTTTCGTCCTCCCTAGGCTTATTCTAATCCAATTAGGGTTTTTAACCAATCTTGTGCATATGATAACTGATTTTGTGTCATTGGTAATCCAATTAGGTCATTTTCGTCCTCGTTAGGCTTATTCTAATCCAATTAGGGTTTTTAACCAATCTTATGCATCCAATATGTGATTTTGTGTCATTGGTTGAACATTTAGGTCATTTTCGTCCTCCCTAGGCTTATTCTAAGTCAATTTGGGTTTTTAACCAATCTTGTGCATCCAATATGTGATTTTGTGGTATTGGTTGCACATTTAGGTCATTTTCGTCCTCCCTAGGCTTATTCTAATCCAATTAGGGTTTTTAACCAATCTTGTGTATCCAATATGTGATTTTGTGTCATTGGTTGCACATTTAGGTCATTTTCGTCCTCCCAACGCTTATTCTAATCCAATTAGGGTTTTTAACCAATCTTGGTCATATAATAAGTGATTTTGTGTCATTGGTAATTCAGTTAGTTCATTTTCGTCCTCGCTAGGCTTAATGTAATCCAATTAGAATTTTTAACCAATCTAATGCATCCAAAATGTGATTTTGTGTCATTTTGTGTCATTGGTTGAACATTTAGGTCATTTTCGTCCTCCCTAGGCTTATTCTAATCCAATTAGGGTTTTTAACCAATCTTGTGCATCCAATATGTGATTTTGTGTCATTGGTTGCACATTTAGGTCATTTTCGTCCTCCCTAGGCATATTCTAATCCAATTAGGGTTTTTAACCAATCTTGTGCATATAATAAGTGATTTTGTGTCATTGGTTGCACATTTAGGTCATTTTCGTACTCGCTAGGCTTCTTCTAATCCAATTAGGGTTTTTAACCAATCTTGTGCATCCAATATGTGATTTTGTGTCATTGGTTGCACATTTAGGTCATTTTCGTCCTCCCTAGGCTTATTCTAATCCAATTAGGGTTTTTAACCAATCTTGTGCATATAATAAGTGATTTTGTGTCATTGGTTGCACATTTAGGTCAATTTCGTCCTCCCTATGCTTATTCTAATCCAATTAGGGTTTTTAACCAATCTTGTGCATCCAATATTTGATTTTGTGTCATTGGTTGAACATTTATGTCATTTTCGTCCTCCCTACGCTTATTCTAATCCAATTTGGGTTTTTAACCAATCTTGTGCATCCAATATGTGATTTTGTGTCATTGGTTGAACATTTAGGTCATTTTCGTCCTCCGTAGGCTTATTCTAATCCAATTAGGGTTTTTAACCAATCTTGTGTATCCAATATGGGATTTTGTGTCATTGGTTGCACATTTAGGTCATTTTCGTGCTCCCTAGGCTTATTCTAATCCAATTAGGGTTTTTAACCAATCTTGTGCATATAATAAGTGATTTTGTGTCATTGGTATTCCAATTAGGTCATTTTCGTCCTCGCTAGGCTTATACTAATCCAATTAGGGTTTTTAACCAATCTTTTGTATCCAATATGTGATTTTGTGTCATTGGTTGAACATTTAGGTCATTTTCGTCCTCCCTAGACTTATTCTAATCCAATTAGGGTTTTTAACCAATCTTGTGCATATAATAAGTGATTTTGTGTCATTGGTAATCCAATTAGGTCATTTTTTTCCTCCCTATGCTTATTCTAATCCAATTAGGGTTTTTAACCAATCTTGTGCATCCAATATTTGATTTAGTGTCATTGGTTGAACATTTAGGTCATTTTCGTCCTCCCTAGGCTTATTCTAATCCAATTAGGGTTTTTAACCAATCTTGTGCATCCAATATGTGATTTTGTGTCATTGGTTGCACATTTAGGTCATTTTCGTCCTCCCTAGGCTTATTCTAATCCAATTAGGGTTTTTAACCAATCTTGTGCATCCAATATGTGATTTTGTGTCATCGGTTGCACATTTAGGTCATTTTTGTCCTCCCTAGGCTTATTCTAATCCAATTAGGGTTTTTAACCAGTCTTGTGCATATAATAACTGATTTTGTGTCATTGGTAATCCAATTATGTCATTTTCGTCCTCGTTAGGCTTATTCTAATCCAATTAGGGTTTTTAACCAATCTTATGCATCCAATATGTGATTTTGTGTCATTTTGTGTCATTGGTTGAACATTTAGGTCATTTTCGTCCTCCCTAGGCTTATTCTAATCCAATTAGGGTTTTTAACCAATCTTTTGCATCCAATATGTGATTTTGTGTCATTGGTTCCACATTTAGGTCATTTTCGTCCTCCCTAGGCTTATTCTAATCCAATTAGGGTTTTTAACCAATCTTGTGCGTATAATAAGTGATTTTGTGTCATTGGTAATTCAATTAGGTCATTTTCGTCCTCACTAGGCTTATTCAAATCCAATTAGGGTTTTTAACTAATCTTGTGCATCCAATATGTGATTTTGTGTCATTTTGTGTCATTGGTTGAACATTTAGGTCATTTTCGTCCTCCCTAGGCTTATTCTAATCCAATTAGGGTTTTTAACCAATCTTGTGCATCCAATATGTGATTTTGTGTCATTTTGTGTCATTGGTTGAACATTTAGGTCATTTTCCTCCTCCCTAGGTTTATTCTAATCCAATTAAGGTTTTTAACCAATCTTGTGCATCGAATATGTGATTTTGTGTCATTTTGTGTCATTGGTTGAACATTTAGGTCATTTTCGTCCTCCCTAGGCTTATTCTAATCCAATTAGGGTTTTTAACTAATCTTGTGCATCCAATATGTGATTTTGTGTCATTTTGTGTCATTTAGGTCATTTTTGTCCTCCCTAGGCTTATTCTAATCCAATTATGGTTTTTAACCAATCTTGTGCATCCAATATGTGTTTTTGTGTCATTGGTTGAACATTTATGTCATTTTCGTCCTCCCTAGGCTTATTCTATTCCAATTAGCGTTTTTACCCAATTTGGTGCATCTAATATGTGATTTTGTGTCATTTTGTGTCATTGGTTGAACATTTAGGTCATTTTCGTCCTCCCTAGGCTTATTCTAATCCAATTAGGGTTTTTAACCAATCTTGTGCATCCAATATGTGATTTTGTGTCATTTTGTGTCATTGGTTGAACATTTAGGTCATTTTCGTCCTCCCTAGGCTTATTCTAATCCAATTAGGGTTTTTAACCAATCTTGTGCATCCAATATGTGATTTTGTGTCATTTTGTGTCATTGGTTGAACATTTAGGTCATTTTCGTCCTCCCTAGGCTTATTCTAATCAATTAGGGTTTTTAACCAATCTTGTGCATCCAATATGTGATTTTGTGTCATTTTGTGTCATCAGTTGAACATTTAAGTCGTTTTCGTCCTCCCTAGGCTTATTCTAATCCAATTAGGGTTTTTAACCAATCTTGTGCATCCAATATGTGATTTTGTGTCATTTTGTGTCATTGGTTGAACATTTAGGTCATTTTCGTCCTCCCTAGGCCTATTCTAATCTAATTAAGGTCTTTAACCAATCTTGTGCATCCAATATGTGATTTTGTGTCATTGGTTGAACATTTAGGTCATTTTCGTCCTCCCTAGGCTTATTCTAATCCAATTAGGGTTTTTAACCAATCTTGTGCATCCAATATGTGATTTTGTGTCATTTTGTGTCATTGGTTGAACATTTAGGTCATTTTCGTCCTCCCTAGGCTTATTCGAATCCAATTAGGGTTTTTAACCAATCTTATGCGTCCAATATGTGATTTTGTGTCATTGGTTGAACATTTAGGTCATTTTCGTCCTCCCTAGGCTTATTCTAAACCAATTAGGGTTTTTAACCAATCTTGTGCATCCAATATGTGATTTTGTGTCATTGGTTGAACATTTAGGTCATTTTCGTCCTCCCTATGCTTATTCTAATCCAATTAGGGTTTTTAACCAATCTTGTGCATCCAATATGTGATTTTGTGTCATTGGTTAAACATTTAGGTCATTTTCGTCCTCCCTATGCTTATTCTAATCCAATTAGGGTTTTTAACCAATCTTGTGCATCCAATATGTGACTTTGTGTCATTGGTTGAACATTTAGGTCATTTTCGTCCTCCCTAGGCTTATTCTAATCCAATTAGGGTTTTTAACCAATCTTGTGCATCCAATATGTGATTTTGTGTCATTGGTTGCACATTTAGGTCATTTTCGTCCTCCCTAGGCTTATTCTAATCCAATTAGGGTTTTTAACCAATCTTGTGCATCCAATATGTGTTTTTGTGTCATTGGTTGAAAATTTAGGTCATTTTCGTCCTCCCTAGGCTTATTCTAATCCAATTAGGGTTTTTAACCAATCTTGTGCATCCAATATGTGATTTTGTGTCATTGGTTGAACATTTAGGTCATTTTCGTCCTCCCCAGGCTTATTCTAATCCAATTAGGATTTTTATCCAATCTTGTGCATCCCATATGTGATTTTGTGTCAATTTGTGACATTGGTTGAACATTTAGGTCATTTTCGTCCTCCCTAGGCTTATTCTAATCCAATTAGGGTTTTTAACCAATCTTGTGCATCCAATATGTGATTTTGTGTCATTGGTTGCACATTTAGGTCATTTTCGTCCTCCCTAGGCTTATTCTAATCCAATTAGGGTTTTTAACCAATCTTGTGCATATAATAAGTGATTTTGTGTCATTGGTTGCACATTTAGGTCATTTTCGTCCTCCCTATGCTTATTCTAATCCAATTAGGGTTTTTAACCAATCTTGTGCATCCAATATGTGATTTTGTGTCATTGGTTGCACATTTAGGTCATTTTCGTCCTCCCTAGGCTTATTCTAATCCAATTAGGGTTTTTAACCAATCTTGGGCATCCAATATGAGATTGTGTCATTGGTTGCACATTTAGGTCATTTTCGTCCTCCCTAGTTTTATTCTAATCCAATTAGGGTTTTTAACCAATCTTGTGCATATAATGAGTGATTTTGTGTCATTGGTAATCCAATTAGGTCATTTTCGTCCTCGCTAGGCTTATTCTAATCCAATTAGGGTTTTTAACCAATCTTGTGCATCCAATATGTGATTTTGTGTCATTGGTTGCACATTTAGGTCATTTTCGTCCTCCCTAGGCTTATTCTAATCCAATTAGGGTTTTTAACGAATCTTGTGCATATAATAAGTCATTTTGTGTCATTGGTAATCCAATTAGGTCATTTTCGTCCTCGCTAGGCTTATTCTAATCCAATTAGGGTTTTTAACCAATCTTATGCATCCAATATGTGATTTTGTGTCATTTTGTGTCGTTGGTAATCCAATTAGGTCATTTTTGTCCTCGCTAGGCTTATTGTAATCCAATTAGGGTTTTTAACCAATCTTGTGCATCCAATATGTGATTTTGTGTCATTGGTTGCACATTTAGGTCATTTTCGTCCTCCCTAGGCTTATTCTAATCCAATTAGGGTTTTTAACCAATCTTGTGCATATAATAAGTCATTTTGTGTCATTGGTAATCCAATTAGGTCATTTTCGTCCTCGCTAGGCTTATTCTAATCCAATTAGGGTTTTTAACCAATCTTGTGCATCCAATATGTGATTTTGTGTCATTTTATGTCATTGGTTGAACATTTAGGTTATTTTCGTCCTCCCTAGGCTTCTTCTAATCCAATTAGGGTTTTTAACCAATCTTGTGCATCCAATATGTGATTTTGTGTCATTGGTTGCACATTTAGGTCATTTTCGTCCTCCCTAGGCTTATTCTAATCCAATTAGGGTTTTTAACCAATCTTGTGCATATAATAAGTGATTTTATGTCATTGGTAATCCAATTAGGTCATTTTCGTCCTCGCTAGGCTTATTCTATCCAATTAGGGTTTTTAATCAATATTGTGCATCCAATATGAGATTTATTGTCATTTTGTGTCATTGGTTGAACATTTAGGTCATTTTCGTCCTCCCTAGGCTTATTTTAATCCAATTAGGGATTTTAACCAATCTTGTGCATCCAATATGTGATTTTGTGTCATTGGTTGCACATTTAGGTCATTTTCGTGCTCCCTAGGCTTATTCTAATCCAATTAGGGTTTTTAACCAATCTTGTGCATATAATAAGTGATTTTGTGTCATTGGTTGCACATTTAGGTTATTTTCGTCCTCCCTAAGCTTATTCTAATCCAATTAGGGTTTTTAACCAATCTTGTGCATCCAATATTTGATTTTGTGTCATTGGTTGAACATTTAGGTCATTTTCGTCCTCCCTACGCTTATTCTAATCCAATTTGGGTTTTTAACCAATCTTGTGCATCCAATATGTGATTTTGTGTCATTGGTTGAACATTTAGGTCATTTTCGTCCTCCGTAGGCTTATTCTAATCCAATTAGGGTTTTTAACCAATCTTGTGTATCCAATATGGGATTTTGTGTCTCTGGTTGCACATTTAGGTCATTTTCGTGCTCCCTAGGCTTATTCTAATCCAATTAGGGTTTTTAACCAATCTTGTGCATATAATAAGTGATTTTGTGTCATTGGTATTCAAATTAGGTCATTTTCGTCCTCGCTAGGCTTATACTAATCCAATTAGGGTTTTTAACCAATCTTTTGTATCCAATATGTGATTTTGTGTCATTGGTTGAACATTTAGGTCATTTTCGTCCTCCCTAGACTTATTCTAATCCAATTAGGGTTTTTAACCAATCTTGTGCATATAATAAGTGATTTTGTGTCATTGGTAATCCAATTAGGTCATTTTTTTCCTCCCTATGCTTATTCTAATCCAATTAGGGTTTTTAACCAATCTTGTGCATCCAATATTTGATTTAGTGTCATTGGTTGAACATTTAGGTCATTTTCGTCCTCCCTAGGCTTATTCTAATCCAATTAGGGTTTTTAACCAATCTTGTGCATCCAATATGTGATTTTGTGTCATTGGTTGCACATTTAGGTCAATTTCGTCCTCCCTAGGCTTATTCTAATCCAATTTGCGTTTTTAACCAATCTTGTGCATATAATAAGTGATTTTGTGTCATTGGTATTCCAATTAGGTCATTTTCGTCCTCGATAGGCTTATTCTAATCCAATTAGGGTTGTTTAACCAATCTTGTGCATCCAATATGTGATTTTGTGTCATTGGTTGCACATTTAGGTCATTTTCATCCTCCCTAGGCTTATTCTAATCCAATTAGGGTTTTTAACCAATCTTGTGCATATAATAAGTGATTTTATGTCATTGGTAATCCAATTAGGTCATTTTCGTCCTCGCTAGGCTTGTTCTAATCCAATTAGGGTTTTTAATCAATCTTGTGCATCCAATATGAGATTTATTGTCATTTTGTGTCATTGGTTGAACATTTAGGTCATTTTCGTCCTCCCTAAGCTTATTTTAATCCAATTAGGGATTTTAACCAATGTTGTGCATCCAATATGTGATTTTGTGTCATTGGTTGCACATTTAGGTCATTTTCGTCCTCCCTAGGCTTATTCTAATCCAATTAGGGTTTTTAAACAATCTTGTGCATCCAATATGTCATTTTGTGTCATTTTGTGTCAATGGTTGAACATTTAGGTCATTTTCGTCCTCCCTAGGCTTATTTTAATCCAATTAGGGTTTTTAACCAATCTTGTGCATCCAATATGTGATTTTGTGTCATTGGTTGCACATTTAGGTCATTTTCGTCCTCCCTACGCTTATTCTAATCCAATTAGGGTTTTTAACCAATCTTGTGCATATAATAAGTGATTTTGTGTCATTGGTTGCACATTTAGGTCATTTTTGTCCTCGCTAGGCTTCTTCTAATCCAATTAGGGTTTTTAACCAACCATGTGCATCCAATATGTGATTTTGTGTCATTGGTTGCACATTTAGGTCATTTTCGTCCTCCCTAGGCTTATTCTAATCCAATTAGGGTTTTTAACCAATCTTGTGCATATAATAAGTGATTTTGTGTCATTGGTATTCCAATTAGGTCATTTTCGTCCTCGATAGGCTTATTCTAATCCAATTAGGGTTTTTAACCAATCTTGTGCATCCAATATGTGATTTTGTGTCATTGGTTGAACATTTAGGTCATTTTCGTCCTCCCTACGCTTATTCTAATCCAATTAGGGTTTTTAACCAATCTTGTGCATCCAATATGTGATTTTGTGTCATTGGTTGAACATTTAGGTCATTTTCGTCCTCCGTAGGCTTATTCTAATCTAATTAGCATTTTTAACCAATCTTGTGCATATAATAAGTGATTTTGTGTCATTGGTAATCCAATTAGGTCATTTTCGTCCTCCATAGGCTTATTCTAATCCAATTAGGGTTTTTAACCAATCTTTTGCATCCAATATGTGATTTTGTGTCATTGGTTGAACATTTAGGTCATTTTCGTCCTCCCTAGGCTTATTCTAATCCAATTAGGGTTTTTAACCAATCTTGTGCATATAATAAGTGATTTTGTGTCGTTGGTTGCACATTTAGGTCAATTTCGTCCTCCCTAGGCTTATTCTAATCCAATTAGCGTTTTTAACCGATCTTGTGCATATAATAAGTGATTTTGTGTCATTGGTAATCCAATTAGGTCATTTTCGTCCTCGCTAGGCTTATTCTAATCCAATTAGGGTTTTTAATCAATCTTGTGCATCCAATATGAGATTTATTGTCATTTTGTGTCATTGGTTGAACATTTAGGTCATTTTCGTCCTCCCTAGGCTTATTTTAATCCAATTAGGGATTTTAACCAATCTTGTGCATCCAATATGTGATTTTGTGTCATTTTATGTCATTGGTTGAACATTTAGGTTATTTTCGTCCTCCCTAGGCTTATTCTAATCCAATTAGGGTTTTTAACCAATCTTGTGCATCCAATATGTGATTTTGTGTCATTTTGTGTCATTGGTTGAACATTTAGGTCATTTTCGTCCTCCCTAGGCTTATTCTAATCCAATTAGGGTGTTTAACCAATCTAGTGCTTCCAATATGTGAATTTGTATCATTATGTGTCATTGGTTGAACATTTAGGTCATTTTCGTCCTCCCTAGGCTTATTCTAATCCAATTAGGGTTTTTAACCAATCTTGTGCATCCAATATGTGATTTTGTGTCATTTTGTGTCATTGGTTGAACATTTAGGTCATTTTCGTCCTCCCTAGGCTTATTCTAATCCAATTAGGGTTTTTAACCAATCTCGTGCATCCATTATGTGATTTTGTGTCATTATGTGTCATTGGTTGAACATTTAGGTCATTTTCGTCCTCCCTAGGCTTATTCTAATCCAATTAGGGTTTTTAACCAATCTTGTGCATCCAATATGTGATTTTGTGTCATTATGTGTCATTGGTTGAACATTTAGATCATTTTCGTCCTCCCTAGGCTTATTCTAATCCAATTAGGGTTTTTAACCAATCTTGTGCATCCAATATGTGATTTTGTGTCATTTTGTGTCATTGGTTGAACATTTAGGTCATTTTCGTCCTCCCTAGGCCTATTCTAATCCAATTAGGGTTTTTAACCAACTTGTACATCCAATATGTGATTTTGTGTCATTGGTTGAACATTTAGGTCATTTTCGTCCTCCCTAGGCCTATTCTAATCCAATTAGCGTTTTTAACCAATCTTGTGCATCCAATATGTGTTTTTATGTCATTGGTTGAACATTTAGGTCATTTTCGTCCTCCCTAGGCTTATTCTAATCCAATTAGGGTTTTTAACCAATCTTGTGCATCCAATATGTGATTTTGTGTCATTGGTTGAACATTTAGGTCATTTTCGTCCTCCCTAGGCTTATTCTAATCCAATTAGGGTTTTTAACCAATCTTGTGCATCCAATATGTGATTGTGTGTCATTGGTTGAACATTTAGGTCATTTTCGTCCTCCCTAGGCTTATTCTAATCCAATTAGGGTTTTTAACCAATCTTGTGCATCCAATATGTGATTTTGTGTCATTTTGTGTCATTGGTTGAACATTTAGGTCATTTTCGTCCTCCCTAGGCATATTGTAATACAATTACGGTTTTTAACCAATCTTGTGCATCCAATATGTGATTTTGTGTCATTGGTTGAACATTTAGGTCATTTTCGTCCTCCCTAGGCTTATTCTAATCCAATTAGGGTTTTTAACCAATCTTGTGCATCCAATATGTGATTTTGTGTCATTGGTTGCACATTTAGGTCATTTCCATCCTCCCTAGGCTTATTCTAATCCAATTAGGGTTTTTAACCAATCTTGTGCATATAATAAGTGATTTTGTGTCATTGGTAATCCAATTAGGTCATTTTCGTCCTCGCTAGGCTTATTCTAATCCAATTAGGGTTTTTAATCAATCTTGTGCATCCAATATGAGATTTATTGTCATTTTGTGTCATTGGTTGAACATTTAGGTCATTTTCGTCCTCCCTAGGCTTATTTTAAACCAATTAGGGATTTTAACCAATCTTGTGCATCCAATATGTGATTTTGTGTCATTTTATGTCATTGGTTGAACATTTAGGTTATTTTCGTCCTCCCTAGGCTTATTCTAATCCAATTAGGGTTTTTAACCAATCTTGTGCATCCAATATGTGATTTTGTGTCATTGGTTGCACATTTAGGTCATTTTCGTGCTCCCTAGGCTTATTCTAATCCAATTAGGGTTTTTAACCAATCTTGTGCATATAATAAGTGATTTTGTGTCATTGGTTGCACATTTAGGTTATTTTCGTCCTCCCTAAGCTTATTCTAATCCAATTAGGGTTTTTAACCAATCTTGTGCATCCAATATTTGATTTTGTGTCATTGGTTGAACATTTAGGTCATTTTCGTCCTCCCTACGCTTATTCTAATCCAATTTGGGTTTTTAACCAATCTTGTGCATCCAATATGTGATTTTGTGTCATTGGTTGAACATTTAGGTCATTTTCGTCCTCCGTAGGCTTATTCTAATCCAATTAGGGTTTTTAACCAATCTTGTGTATCCAATATGGGATTTTGTGTCATTGGTTGCACATTTAGGTCATTTTCGTGCTCCCTAGGCTTATTCTAATCCAATTAGGGTTTTTAACCAATCTTGTGCATATAATAAGTGATTTTGTGTCATTGGTATTCCAATTAGGTCATTTTCGTCCTCGCTAGGCTGATACTAATCCAATTAGGGTTTTTAACCAATCTTGTGCATCCAATATGTGATTTTGTGTCATTGGTTGAACATTTAGGTCATTTTCGTCCTCCCTAGGCTTATTCTAATCCAATTAGGGTTTTTAACCAATCTTGTGCATCCAATATGTGATTTTGTGTCATTGGTTGAACATTTAGGTCATTTTCGTCCTCCCTAGGCTTATTCTAATCCAATTAGGGTTTTTAACCAACCTTGTGCATCCAATATGTGATTTTGTGTCATTGGTTGAACATTTTTGTCATTTTCGTCCTCCCTAGGCTTATTCTAATCCAATTAGGGTTTTTAACCAATCTTGTGCATCCAATATGTGATTTTGTGTCATTTTGTGTCATTGGTTGAACATTTAGGTCATTTTCGTCCTCCCTAGGCTTATTCTAATCCAATTAGGGTTTTTAACCAATCTTGTGCATCCAATATGTTATTTTGTGTAATTTTGTGTCATTGGTTGAACATTTAGGTCATTTCCGTCGTCCCTAGGCTTATTCTAATCCAATTAGGGTTTTTAACCAATCTTGTGCATCCAATATGATATTTTGTGTCATTTTGTGTCATTGGTTGAACATTTAGGTCATTTTCGTCCTCCCTTGGCTTATTCGAATCCAATTAGGGTTTTTAAATAATCTTGTGCATCCAATATGTGATTTTATGTCATTTTGTGTCATTGGTTGAACATTTAGGTCATTTTCGTCCTCCCTAGGCTTATTCTAATCCAATTAGGGTTTTTAACCAATCTTGTGCATCCAATATGTGATTCTGTGTCATTTTGTGTCATTGGTTGACATTTAGGTCATTTTCGTCCTCCCTAGGCTTATTCTAATCCAATTAGGGTATTTAACCAATCTTGTGCATCCAATATGTGATTTTGTGTCATTAGTTGAACATTTAGGTCATTTTCGTCCTCCCTATGCCTATTCTAATCCAACTAGAGTTTTTAACCAATCTTGTGCATCCATTATGTGATTTTGTGTCATTGGTTGAACATTTAGGTCACTTTCGTCCTCCTTAGGCTTATTCTAATCCAATTAGGGTTTTTAACCAATCTTGTGCATCCAATATGTGATTTTGTGTCATTGGTTGAACATTTAGGTCATTTTCGTCCTCCCTAGGCTTATTCTAATCCAATTAGGGTTTTTAACCAATCTTGTGCATCCAATATGTGATTTTGTGTCATTGGTTGAACATTTAGGTCATTTTCGTCCCCCCTAGGCTTATTCTAATCCAATTAGGGTTTTTAACCAATCTTGTGCATCCAATATGTGATTTTGTGTCATTGGTTGAACATTTAGGTCATTTTCGTCCTCCCTAGGCTTATTCTAATCCAATTAGGGTTTTTAACCAATCTTGTGCATCCAATATGTGATTTTGTGTCATTGGTTGAACATTTAGGTCATTTTCGTCCTCCCTAGGCTTATTCTAATCCAATTAGGGTTTTTAACCAATCTTGTGCATCCAATATGTGATTTGGTTTCATTGGTTGAACATTTAGGTCATTTTCGTCCTCCCTAGGCTTATTCTAATCCAATTAGGGTTTTTAACCAATCTTGTGCATATAAAAAGTGGTTTTGTGTCATTGGTAATCCAATTAGGTCATTTTCGTCCTCGCAAGGCTTATTCTAATCCAATTAGGGTTTTTAACCAATCTTTTGTATCCAATATGTGATTTTGTGTCATTGGTTGAACATTTAGGTCATTTTCGTCCTCCCTAGACTTATTCTAATCTAATTAGGGTTTTTAACCAATCTTGTGCATATAATAAGTGATTTTGTGTCATTGGTAATCCAATTAGGTCATTTTCGTCCTCCCTATGCTTATTCTAATCCAATTAGGGTTTTTAACCAATCTTGTGCATCCAATATTTGATTTAGTGTCATTGGTTGAACATTTAGGTCATTTTCGTCCTCCCTAGGCTTATTCTAATCCAATTAGGGTTCTTAACCAATCTTGTGCATCCAATATGTGATTTTGTGTCATTGGTTGCACATTTAGGTCAATTTCGTCCTCCCTAGGCTTATTCTAATCCAATTAGCGTTTTTAACCAATCTTGTGCATATAATAAGTGATTTTGTGTCATTGGTATTCCAATTAGGTCATTTTCGTCCTCGATAGGCTTATTCTAATCCAATTAGGGTTGTTTAACCAATCTTTTGCATCCAATATGTGATTTTGTGTCATTGGTTGCACATTTAGGTCATTTTCATCCTCCCTAGGCTTATTCTAATCCAATTAGGGTTTTTAACCAATCTTGTGCATATAATAAGTGATTTTATTTCATTGGTAATCCAATTAGGTCATTTTCGTCCTCGCTAGGCTTGTTCTAATCCAATTAGGGTTTTTAATCAATCTTGTGCATCCAATATGAGATTTATTGTCATTTTGTGTCATTGGTTGAACATTTAGGTCATTTTCGTCCTCCCTAAGCTTATTTTAATCCAATTAGGGATTTTAACCAATCTTGTGCATCCAATATGTGATTTTGTGTCATTGGTTGCACATTTAGGTCATTTTCGTCCCTCCTAGGCTTATTCTAATCCAATTAGGGTTTTTAACCAATCTTGTGCATGCAATATGTCATTTTGTGTCATTTTGTGTCATTGGTTGAACATTTAGGTCATTTTCGTCCTCCCTAGGCTTATTTTAATCCAATTAGGGTTTTTAACCAATCTTGTGCATCCAATATGTTATTTTGTGTCATTGGTTGAACATTTAGGTCATTTTCGTCCTCCCTACGCTTATTCTAATCCAATTACGGTTTTTAACCAATCTTGTGCATCCAATATGTGATTTTGTGTCATTGGTTGAACATTTAGGTCATTTTCGACCTCCGTAGGCTTATTCTAATCTAATTAGCGTTTTTAACCAATCTTGTGCATATAATAAGTGATTTTGTGTCATTGGTAATCCAATTAGGTCATTTTCGTCCTCCATAGGCTTATTCTAATCCAATTAGGGTTTTTAACCAATCTTTTGCATCCAATATGTGATTTTGTGTCATTGGTTGAACATTTAGGTCATTTTCGTCCTCCCTAGGCTTATTCTAATCCATTTAGGGTTTTTAACCAATCTTGTGCATATCATAAGTGATTTTGTGTCATTGGTATTCCAATTAGGTCATTTTTGTCCTCGATTGGCTTATTCTAATCCAATTAGGGTTTTTAACCAATCTTGTGCATCCAATATGTGATTTTGTGTCATTGGTTGAACATTTAGGTCATTTTCGTCCTCCCTAGGCTTATTCTAATCCAATTAGGGTTTTTAACCAATCTTGTGCATCCAATATGTGATTTGGTTTCATTGGTTGAACATTTAGGTCATTTTCGTCCTCCCTAGGCTTATTCCAATCCAATTAGGGTTTTTAACCAATCTTGTGCATATAAAAAGTGGTTTTGTGTCATTGGTAATCCAATTAGGTCATTTTCGTCCTCGCAAGGCTTATTCTAATCCAATTAGGGTTTTTAACCAATCTTTTGTATCCAATATGTGATTTTGTGTCATTGGTTGAACATTTAGGTCATTTTCGTCCTCCCTAGACTTATTCTAATCTAATTAGGGTTTTTAACCAATCTTGTGCATATAATAAGTGATTTTGTGTCATTGGTAATCCAATTAGGTCATTTTCGTCCTCCCTATGCTTATTCTAATCCAATTAGGGTTTTTAACCAATCTTGTGCATCCAATATTTGATTTAGTGTCATTGGTTGAACATTTAGGTCATTTTCGTCCTCCCTAGGCTTATTCTAATCCAATTAGGGTTTTTAACCAATCTTGTGCATCCAATATGTGATTTTGTGTCATTGGTTGCACATTTAGGTCAATTTCGTCCTCCCTAGGCTTATTCTAATCCAATTAGCGTTTTTAACCAATCTTGTGCATATAATAAGTGATTTTGTTTCATTGGTATTCCAATTAGGTCATTTTCGTCCTCGATAGGCTTATTCTAATCCAATTAGGGTTGTTTAACTAATCTTGTGCATCCAATATGTGATTTTGTGTCATTGGTTGCACATTTAGGTCATTTTCATCCTCCCTAGGCTTTTTCTAATCCAATTAGGGTTTTTAACCAATCTTGTGCATATAATAAGTGATTTTATGTCATTGGTAATCCAATTAGGTCATTTTTGTCCTCGCTAGGCTTGTTCTAATCCAATTAGGGTTTTTAATCAATCTTGTGCATCCAATATGAGATTTATTGTCATTTTGTGTCATTGGTTGAACATTTAGGTCATTTTCGTCCTCCCTAAGCTTATTTTAATCCAATTAGGGATTTTAACCAATGTTGTGCATCCAATATGTGATTTTGTGTCATTGGTTGCACATTTAGGTCATTTTCGTCCTCCCTAGGCTTATTCTAATCCAATTAGGGTTTTTAAACAATCTTGTGCATCCAATATGTCATTTTGTGTCATTTTGTGTCAATGGTTGAACATTTAGGTCATTTTCGTCCTCCCTAGGCTTATTTTAATCCAATTAGGGTTTTTAACCAATCTTGTGCATCCAATATGTGATTTTGTGTCATTGGTTGCACATTTAGGTCATTTTCGTCCTCCCTACGCTTATTCTAATCCAATTAGGGTTTTTAACCAATCTTGTGCATATAATAAGTGATTTTGTGTCATTGGTTGCACATTTAGGTCATTTTTGTCCTCGCTAGGCTTCTTCTAATCCAATTAGGGTTTTTAACCAACCATGTGCATCCAATATGTGATTTTGTGACATTGGTTGCACATTTAGGTCATTTTCGTCCTCCCTAGGCTTATTCTAATCCAATTAGGGTTTTTAACCAATCTTGTGCATATAATAAGTGATTTTGTGTCATTGGTATTCCAATTAGGTCATTTTCGTCCTCGATAGGCTTATTCTAATCCAATTAGGGTTTTTAACCAATCTTGTGCATCCAATATGTGATTTTGTGTCATTGGTTGAACATTTAGGTCATTTTCGTCCTCCCTACGCTTATTCTAATCCAATTAGGGTTTTTAACCAATCTTCTGCATCCAATATGTGATTTTGTGTCATTGGTTGAACATTTAGGTCATTTTCGTCCTCCGATGGCTTATTCTAATCTAATTAGCGTTTTTAACCAATCTTGTGCATATAATAAGTGATTTTGTGTCATTGGTAATCCAATTAGGTCATTTTCGTCCTCCATAGGCTTATTCTAATCCAATTAGGGTTTTTAACCAATCTTTTGCATCCAATATGTGATTTTGTGTCATTGGTTGCACATTTAGGTCATTTTCGTCCTCCCTAGGCTTATTCTAATCCAATTAGGATTTTTAACCAATCTTGTGCATATAATAAGTGATTTTGTGTCATTGGTTGCACATTTAGGTCATTTTCGTCCTCCCTATGCTTATTCTAATCCAATTAGGGTTTTTAACCAATCTTGTGCATCCAATATTTGATTTTGTGTCATTGGTTGAACATTTAGGTCATTTTCGTCCTCCTTACGCTTATTCTAATCCAATTTGGGTTTTTAACCAATCTTGTGCATCCAATATGTGATTTTGTGTCATTGGTTGAACATTTAGGTCATTTTCGTCGTCCATAGGCTTATTCTAATCTAATTAGCGTTTTTAACCAATCTTGTGCATATAATAAGTGATTTTGTGTCATTGGTAATCCAATTAGGTCATTTTCGTCCTCCATAGGCTTATTCTAATCCAATTAGGGTTTTTAACCAATCTTTTGCATCCAATTTGTGATTTTGTGTCATTGGTTGAACATTTAGGTCATTTTCGTCCTCCCTAGGCTTATTCTAATCCAATTAGGGTTTTTAACCAATCTTGTGCATCCAATATGTGATTTTGTGTCATTGGTTGAACATTTAGGTCATTTTCGTCCTCCCTAGGCTTATTCTAATCCAATTAGGGTTTTTAACCAATCTTGTGAATCCAATATGCGATTTTGTGTCATTGGTTGAACATTTAGGTCATTTTCGTCCTCCCTAGGCTTATTCTAATCCAATTAGGGTTTTTAACCAATCTTGTGCATCCAATATGTGATTTTGTGTCATTTTGTGTCATTGGTTAAACATTTAGGTCATATTCGTCCTCCCTAGGCTTATTCTAATCCAATTAGGGTTTTTAACCAATCTTGTGCATCCAATATGTGATTTTGTGTCATTGGTTGAACATTTAGGTCATTTTTGTCCTCCATAGGCTTATTCTAATCCAATTAGGGTTTTTAACCAATCTTGTGCATCCAATATGTGATTTTGTGTCATTGGTTGAACATTTAGGTCATTTTCGTCCTCCCTAGGCTTATTCTAATCCAATTAGGGTTTTTAACCAATCTTGTGTATCGAATATGTGATTTTGTGTCATTGGTTGAACATTTAGGTCATTTTCGTCCTCTCTAGACTTATTCTAATCCAATTAGGGTTTTGAACCAATCTTGTGCATCCAATATGTAATTTTGTGTCATTTTGTGTCATTGGCTGAAGATTTAGGTCATTTTAGTCCTCCCTAGGCTTATTCTAATCCAATTAGGGTTTTTAACCAATCTTGTGCATCCAATATGTGATTTTGTGATTGGTTGAACATTTAGGTCATTTTCGTCCTCCCTAGGCTTATTCTAATCCAATTAGGGTTTTCAACCAATCTTGTGCATCCAATATGTGATTTCATATTATTTTGTGTCATTGGTTGAACATTTAGGTCATTTTCGTCCTCCGTAGGCTTATTCTAATCCAATAAGGGTTTTTAATCAATCTCGTGCATCCAATATGTAATTTTGTGTCATTGGTTGAACATTTAGGTCTTTTTTGTCCTCCCAAGGCTTATTCTAATCCAATTAGGGTTTTTAACCAATCTTGTGCATCCAATATGTGATTTTGTGTCATTGGTTGAACATTTAGGTCATTTTCGTCCTCCCTAGGCTTATTCTAATCCAATTAGGGTTTTTAACCAATCTTGTGCAACCAATATGTGATTTTGTGTCATTAGTTGAACATTTAGGTCATTTTCGTCCTCCCTATGCTTATTCTGATCCAATTAGGGTTTTTAACCAATCTTGTGCATCTAATATGTGATTTTGTGTCATTTTGTGTCATTGGTTGAACATTTAGGTCAGTTTCGTCCTCCCTAGGCTTATTCTAATCCAATTAGGGTTTTTAACCAATCTTGTGCATCCAATATGTGATTTTGTGTCATTGGTTGAACATTTAGGTCATTTTCGTCCTCCCTAGGCTTATTCTAATCCAATTAGGGTTTTTAACCAATCTTGTGCATCCAATATGTGATTTTATGTCATTGGTTGAACATTTAGGTCATTTTCGTCCTCCCTAGGCGTATTCTAATCCAATTAGGGTTTTTAACCAATCTTGTGCATCCAATATGTGATTTTGTGTCATTGGTTGAACATTTAGGTCATTTTCGTCCTCCCTAGGCTTATTCTAATCCAATTAGGGTTTTTAACCAATCTTGTGCATCCAATATGTGATTTTGTGTCATTGGTTGAACATTTAGGTCATTTTCGTCCTCCCTAGGCTCTTTCTAATCCAATTAGGGTTTTTAACCAATCTTGTGCATCCAATATGTGATTTTGTGTCATTGGTTGAACATTTAGGTCATTTTCGTCCTCCCTAGGCTTATTCTAATCCAATTAGGGTTTTTAACCAATCTTGTGCATCCAATATGTGATTTTGTGTCATTTTGTGTCATTGCTTGAACATTTAGGTCATTTTCGCCCTCCCTAAGCTTATTCTAATCCAATTAGGGTTTTTAACCAATCTTGTGCATCCAATATGTGATTTTGTGTCATTGGTTGAACATTTAGGTCATTTTCGTCCTCCCTAGGCTTATTCTAATCCAATTAGGGTTTTTAACCAATCTTGTGCATCCAATATGTGATTTTGTGTCATCAGTTGAACATTTTGGTCATTTTCGTCCTCCCTAGGCTTATTCTAATCCAATTAGGGTTTTTAACCAATCTTGTGCATCCAATATGTGATTTTGTGTCATTTTGTGTCATCGGTTGAACATTTAGGTCATTTTTCGTCCTCCCTAGGCTTATTCTAATCCAATTAGGGTTTTTAACCAATCTTGTGCATCTAATATGTGATTTTGTGTCATTTTGTGTCATCGGTTGAACATGTTGGTCATTTTCGTCCTCCCTAGGCTTATTCTAATCCAATTAGGGTTTTTAACCAATCTTGTGCATCCAATATGTGATTTTGTGTCATTGGTTGAACATTTAGGTCATTTTCGTCCTCCCTAGGCTTATTCTAATCCAATTAGGGTTTTTAACCAATCTTGTGCATCCAATATGTGATTTTGTGTCATTTTGTGTCATTGGTTGAACATTTAGGTCATTTTCGTCCTCCTTATGCTTATTCTAATCCAATTAGGGTTTTTAACCAATCTTGTGCATTCAATATGTGATTTTGTGTCATTGGTTGAACATTTAGGTCATTTTCGTCCTCCCTAGGCTTATTCTAATCCAATTAGGATTTTTAACCAATCTTGTGCATCCAATATGTGATTTTGTGTCATTGATTGAACATTTAGGTCATTTTCGTCCTCCCTAGGCTTATTCTAATCCAATTAGGGTTTTTAACCAATCTTGTGCAACCAATATGTGATTTTGTGTCATTGGTTGAACATTTAGGTCATTTTCGTCCTCCCTATGGTTATTCTAATCCAATTAGGGTTTTTAACCAATCTTGTGCATCCAATATGTGATTTTGTGTCATTGGTTGAACATTTAGGTCATTTTCGTCCTCCCTAGGCTTATTCTAATCCAATTAGGGTTTTTAACCAATCTTGTGCAACCAATATGTGATTTTGTGTCATTGGTTGAACATTTAGGTCATTTTCGTCCTCCCTAGGCTTATTCTAATCCAATTAGGGTTTTTAACCAATCTTGTGCATCCAATATGTGATTCTGTGTCATTTTGTGTCATTGGTTGACATTTAGGTCATTTTCGTCCTCCCTAGGCTTATTCTAATCCAATTAGGGTATTTAACCAATCTTGTGCATCCAATATGTGATTTTGTGTCATTAGTTGAACATTTAGGTCATTTTCGTCCTCCCTATGCCTATTCTAATCCAACTAGAGTTTTTAACCAATCTTGTGCATCCATTATGTGATTTTGTGTCATTGGTTGAACATTTAGGTCACTTTCGTCCTCCTTAGGCTTATTCTAATCCAATTAGGGTTTTTAACCAATCTTGTGCATCCAATATGTGATTTTGTGTCATTGGTTGAACATTTAGGTCATTTTCGTCCTCCCTAGGCTTATTCTAATCCAATTAGGGTTTTTAACCAATCTTGTGCATCCAATATGTGATTTTGTGTCATTGGTTGAACATTTAGGTCATTTTCGTCCCCCCTAGGCTTATTCTAATCCAATTAGGGTTTTTAACCAATCTTGTGCATCCAATATGTGATTTTGTGTCATTGGTTGAACATTTAGGTCATTTTCGTCCTCCCTAGGCTTATTCTAATCCAATTAGGGTTTTTAACCAATCTTGTGCATCCAATATGTGATTTTGTGTCATTGGTTGAACATTTAGGTCATTTTCGTCCTCCCTAGGCTTATTCTAATCCAATTAGGGTTTTTAACCAATCTTGTGCATCCAATATGTGATTTTGTGTCATCGGTTGAATATTTAGGTCATTTTTGTCCTCCCTAGGCTTATTCTAATCCAATTAGGGTTTTTAACCAATCTTGTGCATCCAATATGTGATTTTGTGTCATTGGTTGAACATTTAGGTCATTTTCGTCCTCCCTAGGCTTATTCTAATCCAATTAGGGTTTTTAACCAATCTTGTGCATCCAATATGTGATTTTGTGTCATTGGTTGAACATTTAGGTCATTTTCGTCCTCCCTAGGCTTATTCTAATCCAATTAGGGTTTTTAACCAATCTTGTGCATCCAATATGTGATTTAGTGTCATTGGTTGTACATTTAGGTCATTTTCGTCCTCCCTAGGCTTATTCTAATCCAATTAGGGTTTTTAACCAATCTTGTGCATCCAATATGTGATTTTGTGTCATTGGTTGAACATTTAGGTCATTTTTGTCCTCCCTAGGCTTATTCTAATCCAATTAGAGTTTTTAACCAATCTTTTGCATCCAAAATGTGATTTTGTGCCATTTTGTGTCATTGGTTGAACATTTAGGTCATTTTCGTCCTCCCTAGGCTTATTGTAATCCAATTAGGGTTTTTAACCAATCTTGTGCATCCAATATGTGATTTTGTGTCATTGGTTGAACATTTAGGTCATTTTCGTCCTCCCTAGGCTTATTGTAATCCAATTAGGGTTTTTAACCAATCTTGTGCATCGAATATGTGATTTTGTGTCATTGGTTGCACATTTAGGTCATTTTCGTCCTCCCTACGCTTATTCTAATCCAATTAGGGTTTTTAACCAATCTTGTGCATATAATAAGTGATTTTGTGTCATTGGTATTCCAATTAGGTCATATTCGTCCTCGATAGGCTTATTCTAATCCAATTAGGGTTGTTTAACCAATCTTGTGCATCCAATATGTGATTTTGTGTCATTGGTTGCACATTTAGGTCAATTTCGTCCTCCGTAGACTTATTCTAATCCAATTAGCGTTTTTAACCAATCTTGTGCATATAATAAGTGATTTTGTGTCATTGGTATTCCAATTAGGTCATTTTCGTCCTCGATAGGCTTATTCTAATCCAATTAGGGTTGTTTAACCAATCTTGTGCATCCAATATGTGATTTTGTGTCATTGGTTGCACATTTAGGTCATTTTCGTCCTCCCTAGGCTTTTTCTAATCCAATTAGGGTTTTTAACCAATCTTGTGCATATAATAAGTGATTTTATGTCATTGGTAATCCAATTAGGTCATTTTCGTCCTCGCTAGGCTTTTTCTAATCCAATTAGGGTTTTTAATCAATCTTGTGCATCCAATATGAGATTTATTGTCATTTTGTGTCATTGGTTGAACATTTAGGTCATTTTCGTCCTCCCTAGGCTTATTTTAATCCAATTAGGGATTTTAACCAATCTTGTGCATCCAATATGTGATTTTGTGTCATTGGTTGCACATTTAGGTCATTTTCGTCCTCCCTAGGCTTATTCTAATCCAATTAGGGTTTTTAACCAATCTTGTGCATCTAATAAGTGATTTTATGTCATTGGTAATCCAATTAGGTCATTCTCATCCTCGCTAGGCTTATTCTAATCCAATTAGGGTTTTTAATCAATCTTGTGCATCCAATATGAGATTTATTGTCATTTTGTGTCATTGGTTGAACATTTAGGTCATTTTCGTCCTCCCTAGGTTTATTTTAATCCAATTAGGGATTTTAACCAATCTTGTGCATCCAATATGTGATTTTGTGTCATTAGTTGCACATTTAAGTCATTTTCGTCCTCCCTAGGCTTATTCTAATCCAATTAGGGTTTTTAACCAATCTTGTGCATCCAATATGTGATTTTGTGTCATTGGTTGCACATTTAGGTCAATTTCGTCCTCCCTATGCTTATTCTAATCCAATTAGCGTTTTTAACCAATCTTGTGCATATAATAAGTGATTTTGTGTCATTGGTAATCCAATTCGGTCATTTTCGTCCTCGCTAGGCTTATTCTAATCCAATTAGGGTTTTTAATCAATCTTGTGCATCCAATATGATAATTATTGTCATTTTGTGTCATTAGTTGCACATTTAAGTCATTTTCGTCCTCCCTAGGCTTATTCTAATCCAATTAGGGTTTTTCACCAATCTTGTGCATCCAATATGTGATTTTGTGTCATTTTGTGTCATTGGTAATCCAATTAGGTCATTTTCGTCCTCGCTAGGCTTATTCTAATCCAATTAGGGTTTTTAATCAATCTTGTGCATCCAATATCCAATTAGGGATTTTAACCAATCTTGTGCATCCAATATGTGATTTTGTGTCATTTTATGTCATTGGTTGAACATTTAGGTTATTTTCGTCCTCCCTAGGCTTATTCTAATCCAATTAGGGTTTTTAACCAATCTTGTGCATCCAATATGTGATTTTGTGTCATTGGTTGCACATTTAGGTCATTTTCGTGCTCCCTAGGCTTATTCTAATCCAATTAGGGTTTTTAACCAATCTTGTGCATCCAATATGTGATTTTGTGTCATTGGTTGCACATTTAGGTCAATTTCGTCCTCCCTAGGCTTATTCTAATCCAATATGCGTTTTTAACCAATCTTGTGCATATAATAAGTGATTTTGTGTCATTGGTAATCCAATTAGGTCATTTTCGTCCTCGCTAGGCTTATTCTAATCCAATTAGGGTTTTTAATCAATCTTGTGCATCCAATATGAGATTTATTGTCATTTTGTGTCATTGGTTGAACATTTAGGTCATTTTCGTCCTCCCTAGGCTTATTTTAATCCAATTAGGGATTTTAACCAATCTTGTGCATCCAATATGTGATTTTGTGTCATTGGTTGCACATTTAGGTCATTTTCGTGCTCCCTAGGCTTATTCTAATCCAATTAGGGTTTTTAACCAATCTTGTGCATATAATAAGTGATTTTGTGTCATTGGTATTCCAATTAGGTCATTTTCATCCTCACTAGGCTTATACTAATCCAATTAGGGTTTTTAACCAATCTTGTGCATCCAATATGTAATTTTGTGTCATTGGTTGAACATTTAGGTCATTTTCGTCCTCCTTAGGCTTATTCTAATCCAATTAGGGTTTTTAACCAATCTTGTGCATCCAATAAGTGATTTTGTGTCATTGGTTGCACATTTAGGTCATTTTCGTACTCGCTAGGCTTATTCTAATCCAATTAGGGTTTTTAACCAATCTTGTGCATCCAATATGTGATTTTGTGTCATTGGTTGCACATTTAGGTCATTTTCGTCCTCCCTAGGCTTATTCTAATCCAATTAGGGTTTTTAACCAATCTTGTGCATATAATAAGTGATTTTGTGTCATTGGTATTCCAATTAGGTCATTTTCGTCCTCGCTAGGCTTATACTAATCCAATTAGGGTTTTTAACCAATCTTTTGTATCCAATATGTGATTTTGTGTCATTGGTTGAACATTTAGGTCATTTTCGTCCTCCCTAGACTTATTCTAATCCAATTAGGGTTTTTAACCAATCTTGTGCATATAATAAGTGATTTTGTGTCATTGGTAATCCAATTAGGTCATTTTTTTCCTCCCTATGCTTATTCTAATCCAATTAGGGTTTTTAACCAATCTTGTGCATCCAATATTTGATTTAGTGTCATTGGTTGAACATTTAGGTCATTTTCGTCCTCCCTAGGCTTATTCTAATCCAATTAGGGTTTTTAACCAATCTTGTGCATCCAATATGTGATTTTGTGTCATTGGTTGCACATTTAGGTCAACTTCGTCCTCCCTAGGCTTATTCTAATCCAATTAGCGTTTTTAACCAATCTTGTGCATCCAATATGTGATTTTGTGTCATTGGTTGAACATTTAGGTCATTTTCGTCCTCCGTAGGCTTATTCTAATCCAATTAGCGTTTTTAACCAATCTTGTGCATATAATAAGTGATTTTGTGTCATTGGTAATCCAATTAGGTCATTTTCGTCCTCCATAGGCTTATTCTAATCCAATTAGGGTTTTTAACCAATCTTTTGCATCCAATATGTGATTTTGTGTCATTGGTTGAACATTTAGGTCATTTT
>JBBPBQ010000007.1:500037-517192 GCA_037974755.1 Cicer yamashitae | reverse complement strand
GCGTTTTTAACCAATCTTGTGCATATAATAAGTGATTTTGTGTCATTGGTAATCCAATTAGGTCATTTTCGTCCTCGCTAGGCTTATTCTAATCCAATTAGGGTTTTTAATCAATCTTGTGCATCCAATATGAGATTTATTGTCATTTTTTGTCATTGGTTGAACATTTAGGTCATTTTTTCGCCTCCCTAGGCTTATTTTAATCCAATTAGGGATTTTAACCAATCTTGTGCATCCAATATGTGATTTTGTGTCATTAGTTGCACATTTAAGTCATTTTCGTCCTCCCTAGGCTTATTCTAATCCAATTAGGGTTTTTAACCAATCTTGTGCATCCAATATGTGATTTTGTGTCATTTTGTGTCATTGGTTGAACATTTAGGTCATTTTCGTCCTCCCTAGGCTTATTTTAATCCAATTTGGGTTTTTAACCAATCTTGTTCATCCAATAATTGATTTTGTGTCATTGGTTGAACATTTAAGTCATTTTCATCATCCTTCGACTTATTGTAATCCAATTAGGGTTTCTAACCAATCTTGTGCATCAAATAAGTGATTTTGTGTCATTGGTTGAACATTTAGGTCATTTTCGTCCTCCCTAGGCTTATTCTAATCCAATTAGGGTTTTTAACCAATCTTGTGCATCCAATATGGGATTTTGTGTCATTGGTTGCACATTTAGGTCATTTTCGTCCTCCCTAGGCTTATTCTAATCCAATTAGGGTTTTTAACCAATCTTGTGCATATAATAAGTGATTTTGTGTCATTGGTATTCCAATTAGGTCATTTTCGTCCTCGATAGGCTTATTCTAATCCAATTAGGGTTTTTAACCAATCTTGTGCATCCAATATGTGATTTTGTGTCATTGGTTGAACATTTAGGTCATTTTCGTCCTCCCTACGCTTATTCTAATCCAATTAGGGTTTTTAACCAATCTTGTGCATCCAATATGTGATTTTGTGTCATTGGTTGCACATTTAGGTCATTTTCGTCCTCCCTAGGCTTATTCTAATCCAATTAGGGTTTTTAACCAATCTTGTGCATCCAATATGTGATTTTGTGTCATTGGTTGCACATTTAGGTCGTTTTCGTCCTCCCTAGGCTTATTCTAATCCAATTAGGGTTTTTAACCAATCTTGTGCATCCAATATGTGATTTTGTGTCATTGGTTGCACATTTAGGTCATTTTCGTCCTCCCTAGGCTTATTCTAATCCAATTAGGGTTTTTAACCAATCTTGTGCATATAATAAGTGATTTTATGTCATTGGTAATCCAATTAGGTCATTTTCGTCCTCGCTAGGCTTATGCTAATCCAAGTAGAATTTTTAACCAATCTTATGCATCCAATATGTGATTTTGTGTCATTTTGTGTTATTGGTTGAACATTTAGGCCATTTTCGTCCTCCCTAGGCTTATTCTAATCTAATTAGGGTTTTTAACCAATCTTATGCATCCAATATGTGATTTTGTGTCATTGGTTGCACATTGACGTCATTTTCGTCCTCCCTAGGCTTATTCTAATCCAATTAGGGTTTTTAACCAATCTTGTGCATCCAATATGTGATTTTGTGTCATTGGTTGCACATTTAGGTCATTTTCGTCCTCCCTAGGCTTATTCTAATCCAATTAGGGTTTTTAACCAATCTTGTGCATATAATAAGTGATTTTATGTCATTGGTAATCCAATTAGGTCATTTTCGTCCTCGCTAGGCTTATTCTAATCCAATTAGGGTTTTAAACCAATCTTATGCATCCAATATGTGATTTTGTGTCATTTTGTGTCATTGGTTGAACATTTAGGTCATTTTTGTCCTACCTAGGCTTTCTTTAAACCAATTTGGGTTTTTAACCAATCTTGTGCATCCAATATGTGATTTTGTGTCATTGGTTGCACATTTAGGTCATTTTCGTCCTCCCTAGCCTTATTCTAATCCAATTAGGGTTTTTAACCAATCTTGTGCATCCAATATGTGATTTTGTGTCATTGGTTGCACATTTAGGTCATTTTTGTCCTCCCTAGGCTTATTCTAATCCAATTAGGGTTTTTAACTAATCTTGTGCATATAATAAGTGATTTTATGTCATTGGTAATCCAATTAGGTCATTTTCGTCCTCACTAGGCTTATTCTAATCCAATTAGGGTTTTTAACCAATCTTGTGCATCCAATATGTGATTTTGTGTCATTGGTTGAACATTTAGGTCATTTTTATCCTCCCTAGGCTTATTCTAATCCAATTAGGGTTTTTAACTAATCTTGTGCATCCAATATCTGATTTTGTGTCATTGGTTGCACATTTAGGTCATTTTCGTCCTCCCTAGGCTTATTCTAATCCAATTAGGGTTTTTAACCAATCTTGTGCATCCAATATGTGATTTTGTGTCATTGGTTGCACATTTAGGTCATTTTCGTCCTCCCTAGGCATATTCTAATCCAATTAGGGTTTTTAACCAATCTTGTGCATCCAATATGTGATTTTGTGTCATTTCGTGTCATTGGTTGAACATTTAGGTCATTTTCGTCCTCCCTAGGCTTATTCTAATCCAATTAGGGTTTTTAACCAATCTTGTGCATCCAATATGTGATTTTGTGTCATTTTGTGTCATTGGTTGAACATTTAGGTCATTTTCGTTCTCCCTAGGCTTATTTTAATCTAATTAGGGTTTTTAACCAATCTTGTGCATCCAATATGTGATTTTGTGTCATTTTGTGTCGTTGGTTGAACATTTAGGTCATTATCGTCCTCCCTAGGCTTATTCTAATCCAGTTAGGGTTTTTAACCAATCTTCTGCATCCAATATGTGATTTTGTGTCATTTTGTGTCATTGGTTGAACATTTAGGTCATTTTCGTCCTCCCTAGGCTTATTCTAATCCAATTAAGGTTTTTAACCAATCTTGTGCATCCAATATGTGATTTTGTGTCATTTTGTGTCATTGGTTGAACATTTAGGTCATTTTCGTCCTCCCTAGGCTTATTCTAATCCAATTAGGGTTTTTAACCAATCATGTGCATCCAATATGTGATTTTGTGTCATTGGTTGCACATTTAGGTCATTTTCGTCCTCCCTAGGCTTATTCTAATCCAATTAGGGTTTTTAACCAATCTTGTGCATATAATAACTGATTTTGTGTCATTGGTATTCCAATTAGGTCATTTTCGTCTTCGATAGGCTTATTCTAATCCAATTAGGGTTTTTAACCAATCTTGTGCATCCAATATGTGATTTTGTGTCATTGGTTGAACATTTAGGTCATTTTCGTCCTCCCTATGCTTATTCTAATCCAATTAGGGTTTTTAACCAATCTTGTGCATCCAATATGTGATTTTGTGTCATTGGTTGAACATTTAGGTCATTTTCGTCCTCCGTAGGCTTATTCTAATCTAATTAGCATTTTTAACCAATCTTGTGCATATAATAAGTGATTTTGTGTCATTGGTAATCCAATTAGGTCATTTTCGTCCTCCATAGGCTTATTCTAATCCAATTAGGGTTTTTAACCAATCTTTTGCATCCAATATGTGATTTTGTGTCATTGGTTGCACATTTAGGTCATTTTCGTCCTCCCTAGGCTTATTCTAATCCAATTAGGATTTTTAACCAATCTTGTGCATATAATAAGTGATTTTGTGTCATTGGTTGCACATTTAGGTCATTTTCGTCCTCCCTATGCTTATTCTAATCCAATTAGGGTTTTTAACCAATCTTGTGCATCCAATATTTGATTTTGTGTCATTGGTTGAACATTTAGGTCATTTTCGTCCTCCCTACGCTTATTCTAATCCAATTTAGGTTTTTAACCAATCTTGTGCATCCAGTATGTGATTTTGTGTCATTGGTTGAACATTTAGGTCATTTTCGTCCTCCGTAGGCTTATTCTAATCTAATTAGCGTTTTTAACCAATCTTGTGTATATAATAAGTGATTTTGTGTCATTGGTAATCCAATTAGGTCATTTTCGTCCTCCATAGGCTTATTCTAATCCAATTAGGGTTTTTAACCAATCTTTTGCATCCAATATGTGATTTTGTGTCATTAGTTGCACATTTAAGTCATTTTCGTCCTCCCTAGGCTTATTCTAATCCAATTAGGGTTTTTAACCAATCTTGTGCATCCAATATGTGATTTTGTGTCATTTTGTGTCATTGGTTGAACATTTAGGTCATTTTCGTCCTCCCTAGTGTTATTCTAATCCAATTAGGGTTTTTAACCAATCTTGTGCATCCAATATGTGATTTTGTGTCATTGGTTGAACATTGAGGTCATTTTCGTCCTCCCTAGGCTTATTCTAATCCAATTAGGGTTTTTAACCAATCTTGTGCATCCAATATGGGATTTTGTGTCATTGGTTGAACATTTAGGTCATTTTCGTCCTCCCTAGGCTTATTCTAATCCAATTAGGGTTTTTAACCAATCTTGTGCATATAATAAGTGATTTTGTGTCATTGGTTGCACATTTAGGTCATTTTCGTACTCGCTAGGCTTCTTCTAATCCAATTAGAGTTTTTAACCAATCTTGTGCATCCAATATGTGATTTTGTGTCATTGGTTGCACATTTAGGTCATTTTCGTCCTCCCTAGGCTTATTCTAATCCAATTAGGGTTTTTAACCAATCTTGTGCATATAATAAGTGATTTTGTGTCATTGGTTGCACATTTAGGTCATTTTCGTCCTCCCTATGCTTATTCTAATCCAATTAGGGTTTTTAACCAATCTTGTGCATCCAATATGTGATTTTGTGTCATTGGTTGCACATTTAGGTCATTTTCGTCCTCCCTAGGCTTATTCTAATCCAATTAGGGTTTTTAACCAATCTTGTTCATATAATAAGTTATCTTGTGTCATTTGTAATCCAATTAGGTCATTTTCGTCCTCGCTAAACTTATTCTAATCCAATTAGGGTTTTTAACCAATCATGTGCATCCAATATGTGATTTTGTGTCATTGGTTAAACATTTAGGTCATTTTGGTCCTCCCTATGCTTATTCTAATCCAATTAGGGTTTTTAACCAATCTTGTGCATATAATAAGTGATTTTGTGTTATTGGTAATCCAATTAGGTCATTTTCGTCATCGCTAGGCTTATTCTAATCCAATTAGGTTTTTTTACCAATCTTGTGCATCCGATATGTGATTTTGTGTCATTGGTTGCACATTTAGGTCATTTTCGTCCTCCCTAGGCTTATTCTAATCCAATTAGGGTTTTTAACCAATCTTGTGCATCCAATATGTGATTTTGTGTCATTGGTTGCACATTTAGGTCATTTTCGTCCTCCCTAGGCTTATTCTAATCCAATTAGGGTTTTTAACCAATCTTGTGTATATAATAAGTGATTTTGTGTCATTGGTAATCCAATTAGGTCATTTTCGTCCTCCATAGGCTTATTCTAATCCAATTAGGGTTTTTAACCAATCTTTTGCATCCAATATGTGATTTTGTGTCATTGGTTGAACATTTAGGTCATTTTCGTCCTCCCTAGGCTTATTCTAATCCAATTAGGGTTTTTAACCAATCTTGTGCATATAATAAGTGATTTTGTGTCATTGGTATTCCAATTAGGTCATTTTCGTCCTCGATAGGCTTATTCTAATCCAATTAGGGTATTTAACCAATCTTGTGCATCCAATATGTGATTTTGTGTCATTGGTTGAACATTTAGGTCATTTTCTTCCTCCCTAGGCTTATTCTAATCCAATTAAGGTTTTTAACCAATCTTGTGCATCCAATATGTGATTTTGTGTCATTGGTTGCACATTTAGGTCAATTTCGTCCTCCCTAGGCTTATTCTAATCCAATTAGCGTTTTTAACCAATCTTGTGCATATAATAAGTGATTTTGTGTCATTGGTATTCCAATTAGGTCATATTCGTCCTCGATAGGCTTATTCTAATCCAATTAGGGTTGTTTAACCAATCTTGTGCATCCAATATGTGATTTTGTGTCATTGGTTGCACATTTAGGTCATTTTCATCCTCCCTAGGCTTATTCTAATCCAATTAGGGTTTTTAACCAATCTTGTACATATAATAAGTGATTTTATGTCATTGGTAATCCAATTAGGTCATTTTCGTCCTCGCTAGGCTTGTTCTAATCCAATTAGGGTTTTTAATCAATCTTGTGCATCCAATATGAGATTTATTGTCATTTTGTGTCATTGGTTGAACATTTAGGTCATTTTCGTCCTCCGTAGGCTTATTCTAATCTAATTAGCGTTTTTAACCAATCTTGTGCATATAATAAGTGATTTTGTGTCATTGGTAATCCAATTAGGTCATTTTCGTCCTCCATAGGCTTATTCTAATCCAATTAGGGTTTTTAACCAATCTTTTGCATCCAATTTGTGATTTTGTGTCATTGGTTGAACATTTAGGTCATTTTCGTCCTCCCTAGGCTTATTCTAATCCAATTAGGGTTTTTAACCAATCTTGTGCATATAATAAGTGATTTTGTGTCATTGGTAATCCAATTAGGTCATTTTCGTCCTCCCTATGCTTATTCTAATCCAATTAGGGTTTTTAATCAATCTTTTGCATCCAATATGTGATTTTGTGTCATTGGATGCACATTTAGGTCAATTTCGTCTTCCCTAGGCTTATTCTAATCCAATTAGCGTTTTTAACCAATCTTGTGCATATAATAAGTGATTTTGTGTCATTCGTAATCCAATTAGGTCATTTTCGTCCTCCATAGGCTTATTCTAATCCAATTAGGGTTTTTAACCAATCTTGTGCATCCAATATGTGATTTTGTGTCATTGGTTGAACATTTAGGTCATTTTCGTCCTCCCTAGGCTTATTCTAATCCAATTAGGGTTTTTAACCAATCTTGTGCATATAATAAGTGATTTTGTGTCATTGGTAATCCAATTTGGTCATTTTCGTCCTCCCTATGCTTATTCTAATCCAATTAGGGTTTTTAACCAATCTTGTGCATCCAATATTTGATTTAGTGTCATTGGTTGAACATTTAGGTCATTTTCGTCCTCCCTAGGCTTATTCTAATCCAATTAGGGTTTTTAACCAATCTTGTGCATCCAATATGTGATTTTGTGTCATTGGTTGAACATTTAAGTCATTTTCGTCCTCCGTAGGCTTATTCTAATCCAATTAGCGTTTTTAACCAATCTTTTGCATCCAATATGTGATTTTGTGTCATTGGTTGAACATTTAGGTCATTTTCATCCTCCCTAGGCTTATTCTAATCCAATTAGGGTTTTTAACCAATCTTGTGCATCCAATATGGGATTTTGTGTCATTGGTTGCACATTTAGGTCATTTTCGTGCTCCCTAGGCTTATTCTAATCCAATTAGGGTTTTTAACCAATCTTGTGCATATAATAAGTGATTTTGTGTCATTGGTATTCCAATTAGGTCATTTTCGTCGTCGCTAGGCTTATACTAATCCAATTAGGGTTTTTAACCAATCTTGTGCATATAATAAGTGATTTTGTGTCATTGGTATTCCAATTAGGTCATTTTCGTCCTCGCTAGGCTTATACTAATCCAATTAGGGTTTTTAACCAATCTTGTGCATCCAATATGTGATTTTGTGTCATTGGTTGAACATTTAGGTCATTTTCGTCCTCCCTAGGCTTATTCTAATCCAATTAGGGTTTTTAACCAATCTTGTGCATCCAATATGTGATTTGGTTTCATTGGTTGAACATTTAGGTCATTTTCGTCCTCCCTAGGCTTATTCTAATCCAATTAGGGTTTTTAACCAATCTTGTGCATATAAAAAGTGGTTTTGTGTCATTGGTAATCCAATTAGGTCATTTTCGTCCTCGCAAGGCTTATTCTAATCCAATTAGGGTTTTTAACCAATCTTTTGTATCCAATATGTGATTTTGTGTCATTGGTTGAACATTTAGGTCATTTTCGTCCTCCCTAGACTTATTCTAATCTAATTAGGGTTTTTAACCAATCTTGTGCATATAATAAGTGATTTTGTGTCATTGGTAATCCAATTAGGTCATTTTCGTCCTCCCTATGCTTATTCTAATCCAATTAGGGTTTTTAACCAATCTTGTGCATCCAATATTTGATTTAGTGTCATTGGTTGAACATTTAGGTCATTTTCGTCCTCCCTAGGCTTATTCTAATCCAATTAGGGTTTTTAACCAATCTTGTGCATCCAATATGTGATTTTGTGTCATTTTATCTCATTGGTTGAACATTTAGTTAATTTTCGTCCTCCCTAGGCTTATTCTAATCCAATTAGGGTTTTTAACCAATCTTGTGCATATAATAAGTGATTTTGTGTCATTGGTAATCCAATTAGGTCATTTTCGTTCTCGCTAGGCTTATTCTAATCCAATTAGGGTTTTTAACCAATCTTGTGCATCCAACATGTGATTTTGTGTCATTGGTTGCACATTTAGGTCATTTTCGTCCTCCCTAGGCTTATTCTTATCCAATTAGGGTTTTTAACCAATCTTGTGCATATAATAAGTGATTTTGTGTCATTGGTAATCCAATTAGGTCATTTTCGTCCTCGCTAGGCTTATTCTAATCCAATTAGGGTTTTTAACCAATCTTGTGCGTCCAATATGTGATTTTGTGTAATTTTGTGTCATTGGTTGAACATTTAGGTCATTTCGTCCTCCCTAGGCTTATTCTAATCCAATTAGGGTTTTTAACCAATCTTGTGCATCCAATATGTGATTTTGTGTCATTGGTTGAACATTTAGGTCATTTTCGTCCTCCCTAGGCTTATTCTAATCCAATTAGTGTTTTTAACCAATCTTTTGCATCCAATATGTGATTTTGTGTCATTGGTTGAACATTTAGGTCATTTTCTTCCTCCCTAGGCTTATTCTAATCCAATTAGGGTTTTTAACCAATCTTGTGCATCCAATATGTGATTTTGTGTCATTGGTTGAACATTTAGGTCATTTTTGTCCTCCCTAGGCTTATTCTAATCCAATTATGGTTTTTAACCAATCTTGTGCATCCAATATGTGATTTTGTGTCATTGGTTGCACATTTAGGTCATTTTCGTCCTCCCTAGGCTTATTCTAATCCAATTAGGGTTTTTAACCAATCTTGTGCATCCAATATGTGATTTCGTGTCATTTTGTGTCATTGGTTGAACATTTAGGTCATTTTCGTCGTCCCTAGGCTTATTTTAATCCAATTAGGGTTTTTAACCAATCTTGTGCATCCAATATGTGATTTTGTGTCATTGGTTGCACATTTAGGTCATTTTCGTCCTCCCTAGGCTTATTCTAATCCAATTAGGGTTTTTAACCAATCTTGTGCATATAATAAGTGATTTTGTGTCATTGGTAATCCAATTAGGTCATTTTCGTCCTCGTTAGGCTTATTCTAATCCAATTAGGGTTTTTAACCAATCTTGTGCATCCAATATGTGATTTTGTGTCATTTTGTGTCATTGGTTGAACATTTAGGTCATTTTCGTCCTCCCTAGGCTTATTCTAATCCATTTAGGGATTTTAACCAATCTTGTGCATCCAATATGTGATTTTGTGTCATTGGTTGCACATTTAGGTCATTTTCGTCCACCCTAGGCTTATTGTAATCCAATTAGAGTTTTTAACCAATCTTGTGCATCCAATATGTGATTTTGTGTCATTGGTTGCACATTTAGGTCATTTTCGTCCTCCCTAGGCTTATTCTAATCCAATTAGGGTTTTTAACCAATCTTGTGCATCCAATATGTCATTTTGTGTCATTGGTTGAACATTTAGGTCATTTTCGTCCTCCCAAGGCTTATTGTAATCCAATTTGGGTTATTAACCAATCTTGTGCATCCAATATGTGATTTTGTGTCATTGGTTGCACATTTAGGTCATTTTCGTCCTCCCTAGGCTTATTCTAATCCAATTAGGGTTTTTAACCAATCTTGTGCATATAATAAGTGATTTTGTGTCATTGGTTGCACATTTAGGTCATTTTCGTCCTCGCTAGGCTTCTTCTAATCCAATTAGGGTTTTTAACCAATCTTGTGCATCCAATATGTGATTTTGTGTCATTGGTTGCACATTTAGGTCATTTTCGTCCTCCCTAGGCTTATTCTAATCCAATTAGGGTTTTTAACCAATCTTGTGCATATAATAAGTGATTTTGTGTCATTGGTATTCCAATTAGGTCATTTTCGTCCTCGCTAGGCTTATACTAATCCAATTAGGGTTTTTAACCAATCTTGTGCATCCAATATGGGATTTTGTGTCATTGGTTGAACATTTAGGTCATTTTCGTCCTCCCTAGGCTTATTCTAATCCAATTAGGGTTTTTAACCAATCTTGTGCATATAATAAGTGATTTTGTGTCATTGGTTGCACATTTAGGTCATTTTCGTACTCGCTAGGCTTCTTCTAATCCAATTAGGGTTTTTAACCAATCTTGTGCATCCAATATGTGATTTTGTGTCATTGGTTGAACATTTAGGTCATTTTTGTCCTCCCTAGGCTTATTCTAATCCAATTAGGGTTTTTAACCAATCTTGTGCATATAATAAGTGATTTTGTGTCATTGGTAATCCAATTAGGTCATTTTCGTCCTCGCTAGGCTTATTCTAATCCAATTAGGGTTTTTAATCAATCTTGTGCATCCAATATGAGATTTATTGTCATTTTGTGTCATTGGTTGAACATTTAGGTCATTTTCGTCCTCCCTAGGCTTATTTTAAACCAATTAGGGATTTTAACCAATCTTGTGCATCCAATATGTGATTTTGTGTCATTTTATGTCATTGGTTGAACATTTAGGTTATTTTCGTCCTCCCTAGGCTTATTCTAATCCAATTAGGGTTTTTAACCAATCTTGTGCATCCAATATGTGATTTTGTGTCATTGGTTGCACATTTAGGTCATTTTCGTGCTCCCTAGGCTTATTCTAATCCAATTAGGGTTTTTAACCAATCTTGTGCATATAATAAGTGATTTTGTGTCATTGGTAATCCAATTAGTTCATTTTCGTCCTCACTAGGCTTATTCTAATCCAATTAGGGTTTTTAAAAAATCTTGTGCATCCAATATGTGATTTTGAGTTATTTTGTGTCATTGGTTCAACATTTAGGTCATTTTCGTCCTCTCTAGGCTTATTCTAATCCAATTAGGGTTTTTAACCAATCTTTTGCATCCAATATGTGATTTTGTGTCAGTGGTTGCACATTTAGGTCATTTTCGTCCTCCCTAGGCTTATTCTAATCCAATTAGGGTTTTTAACCAATCTTGTGCATCCAATATGTGATTTTGTGTCATTGGTTGCACATTTAGGTCATTTTCGTCCTCCCTAGGCTTATTCTAATCCAATTAGGGTTTTTAACCAATCTTGTGCATATAATAAGTGATTTTATGTCATTGGTAATCCAATTAGGTCATTTTCATCCTGGCTAGGCTTATTCTAATCCAGTTAGGGTTTTTAACCAATCTTATGCATCCAATATGTGATTTTGTGTCATTTTGTGTTATTGGTTGAACATTTAGGTCATTTTCGTTCTCCCTAGGCTTATTCTAATCCAATTTAGGTTTTTAACCAATCTTGTGCATCCAATATGTGATTTTGTGTCATTGGTTGCACATTTAGGTCATTTTCGTCCTCCCTAGGCTTATTCTAATCCAATTAGGGTTTTTAACCAATCTTGTGCATCCAATATGTGATTTTGTGTCATTGGTTGCACATTTAGGTCATTTTCGTCCTCCCTAGGCTTATTCTAATCCAATTAGGGTTTTTAACCAATCTTATGCATATAATAAGTGATTTTGTGTCATTGGTAATCCAATTAGGTCATTTTCGTCCTCGCTAGGCTTATTCTAATCCAATTAGGGTTTTTGACCAATCTTATGCATCCAATATGTGATTTTGTGTCATTTTGTGTCATTGGTGATCCAATTAGGTCATTTTCGTCCTCGCTAGGCTTATTGTAATCTAATTAGGGTTTTTAACCAATCTTGTGCATCCAATATGTGATTTTGTGTCATTGGTTGCACATTTAGGTCATTTTCGTCCTCCCTAGGCTTATTCTAATCCAATTAGGGTTTTTAACCAATCTTGTGCATATAATAAGTGATTTTGTGTTATTGGTAATCCAATTAGGTCATTTTCGTCCTCGCTAGGCTTATTCTAATCCAATTAGGGTTTTTACCCAATCTTGTGCATCCAATATGTGATTTTGTGTCATTGGTTGCACATTTAGGTCATTTTCGTCCTCCCTAGGCTTATTCTAATCCAATTAGGGTTTTTAACCAATCTTGTGCATATAATAAGTGATTTTGTGTGATTGGTAATCCAATTAGGTCATTTTCGTCCTCGCTAGGCTTATTCTAATCCAATTAGGGTTTTTAACCAATCTTGTGCATCCAATATGTGATTTTGTGTCATTGGTTGAACATTTAGGTCATTTTCGTCCTCCCTATGCTTATTCTAATCCAATTAGGGTTTTTAACCAATCTTGTGCATATAATAAGTGATTTTGTGTCATTGGTATTCCAATTAGGTCATTTTCGTCCTCGCTAGGCTTATTCTAATCCAATTAGGGTTTTTAACCATTCTTGTGCATCCAATATGTGATTTTGTGTCATTTTATGTCATTGGTTGAACATTTAGGTTATTTTCGTCCTCCCTAGGCTTATTCTAATCCAATTAGGGTTTTTAACCAATCTTGTGCATCAAATATGTGATTTTGTGTCATTGGTTGCACATTTAGGTCATTTTCGTCCTCCCTAGGCATATTCTAATCCAATTAGGGTTTTTAACCAATCTTGTGCATATAATAAGTGATTTTGTGTCATTGGTTGCACATTTAGGTTATTTTCGTCCTCCCTATGCTTATTCTAATCCAATTAGGGTTTTTAACCAATCTTGTGCATATAATAAGTGATTTTGTGTCATTGGTATTCCAATTAGGTCATTTTCGTCCTCGCTAGGCTTATACTAATCCAATTAGGGTTTTTAACCAATCTTGTGCATCCAATATGTGATTTTGTGTCATTGGTTGCACATTTAGGTCATTTTCGTCCTCCCTAGGCATATTCTAATCCAATTAGGGTTTTTAACCAATCTTGTGCATATAATAAGTGATTTTGTGTCATTGGTTGCACATTTAGGTCATTTTCGTACTCGCTAGGCTTCTTCTAATCCAATTAGGGTTTTTAACCAATCTTGTGCATCCAATATGTGATTTTGTGTCATTGGTTGCACATTTAGGTCATTTTCGTCCTCCCTAGGCTTATTCTAATCCAATTAGGGTTTTTAACCAATGTTGTGCATCCAATATGTGATTTTGTGTCATTTTGTGTCATTGGTTGAACATTTAGGTCATTTTCGTCCTCCCTAGGCTTATTCTAATTCAATTACGGTTTCAAACCAATCTTGTGCATCCAATATGTGATTTTGTGTCATTTTGTGTCATTGGTTGAACATTTAGGTCATTTTTGTCGTCCCTAGGCATATTCTAATCCAATTAGGGTTTTTAACCAATCTTTTGCATCCAATATGTGATTTTGTGTCATTGGTTGAACATTTAGGTCATTTTCGTCCTCCCTAGGCTTATTCTAATCCAATTAGGGTTTTTAACCAATCTTGTGCATATAATAAGTGATTTTGTGTCATTGGTAATCCAATTTGGTCATTTTCGTCCTCCTTATGCTTATTCTAATCCAATTAGGGTTTTTAACCAATCTTGTGCATCCAATATTTGATTTAGTGTCATTGGTTGAACATTTAGGTCATTTTCGTCCTCCCTAGGCTTATTCTAATCCAATTAGGGTTTTTAACCAATCTTGTGCATCCAATATGTGATTTTGTGTCATTGGTTGAACATTTAGGTCATTTTCGTCCTCCCTGTGCTTATTCTAATCCAATTAGGGTTTTTAACCAATCTTGTGCATCCAATATGTGATTTTGTGTCATTGGTTGAACATTTAGGTCATTTTCGTCCTCCCTAGGCTTATTCTAATCCAATTAGGGTTTTTAACCAATCTTGTGCATCCAATATGTGATTTTGTGTAATTGGTTGCACATTTAGGTCATTTCCATCCTCCCTAGGCTTATTCTAATCCAATTAGGGTTTTTAACCAATCTTGTGCATATAATAAGTGATTTTGTGTCATTGGTATTCCAATTAGGTCATTTTCGTCCTCGCTAGGCTTATACTAATCCAATTAGGGTTTTTAACCAATCTTGTGCATCCAATATGTGATTTTGTGTCATTGGTTGAACATTTAGGTCATTTTCATCCTCCCTAGGCTTATTCTAATCCAATTAGGGTTTTTAACCAATCTTGTGCATATAATAAGTGATTTTGTGTCATTGGTATTCCAATTAGGTCATTTTCGTCCTCGATAGGCTTATTCTAATCCAATTAGGGTTTTTAACCAATCTTGTGCATCCAATATGTGATTTTGTGTCATTGGTTGAACATTTAGGTCATTTTCGTCCTCCGTAGGTTTATTCAAATCTAATAAGCGTTTTTAACCAATCTTGTGCATATAATAAGTGATTTTGTGTCATTGGTAATCCAATTAGGTCATTTTCGTCCTCCATAGGCTTATTCTAATCCAATTAGGGTTTTTAACCAATCTTTTGCATCCAATATGTGATTTTGTGTCATTGGTTGAACATTTAGGTCATTTTCGTCCTCCCTAGGCTTATTCTAATCCAATTAGGGTTTTTAACCAATCTTGTGCATATAATAAGTGATTTTGTGTCATTGGTAATCCAATTTGGTCATTTACGTCCTCCTTATGCTTATTCTAATCCAATTAGGGTTTTTAACCAATCTTGTGCATCCAATATTTGATTTAGTGTCATTGGTTGAACATTTAGGTCATTTTCGTCCTCCCTAGGCTTATTCTAATCCAATTAGGGTTTTTAACCAATCTTGTGCATCCAATATGTGATTTTGTGTCATTGGTTGAACATTTAGGTCATTTTCGTCCTCCCTACGCTTATTCTAATCCAATTAGGGTTTTTAACCAATCTTGTGCATCCAATATGTGATTTTGTGTCATTGGTTGAACATTTAGGTCATTTTCGTCCTCCGTAGGCTTATTCTAATCTAATTAGCGTTTTTAACCAATCTTGTGCATATAATAAGTGATTTTGTGTCATTGGTAATCCAATTTGGTCATTTTCGTCCTCCATAGGCTTATTCTAATCCAATTAGGGTTTTTAACCAATCTTTTGCATCCAATATGTGATTTTGTGTCATTGGTTGAACATTTAGGTCATTGTCGTCCTCCCTAGGCTTATTCTAATCCAATTAGGGTTTTTAACCAATCTTGTGCATCCAATATGGGATTTTGTGTCATTGGTTGCACATTTAGGTCATTTTCGTGCTCCCTAGGCTTATTCTAATCCAATTAGGGTTTTTAACCAATCTTGTGCATATAATAAGTGATTTTGTGTCATTGGTATTCCAATTAGGTCATTTTCGTCCTCGCTAGGCTTATACTAATCCAATTAGGTTTTTTAACCAATCTTGTGCATCCAATATGTGATTTTGTGTCATTGGTTGAACATTTAGGTCATTTTCGTCCTCCCTAGGCTTATTCTAATCCAATTAGGGTTTTTAACAAATCTTATGCATCCACTATGGGATTTTGTGTCATTGGTTGCACATTTAGGTCATTTTCGTGCTCCCTAGGCTTATTCTAATCCAATTAGGGTTTTTAACCAATCTTGTGCATATAATAAGTGATTTTGTGTCATTGGTATTCCAATTAGGTCATTTTCGTCCTCACTAGGCTTATACTAATCCAATTAGCGATTTTAACCAATCTTGTGCATCCAATATGTGATTTTGTGTCATTGGTTGAACATTTAGGTCATTTTCGTCCTCCCTAGGCTTATTCTAATCCAATTAGGGTTTTTAACCAATCTTGTGCATCCAATATGGGATTTTGTGTCATTGGTTGCACATTTAGGTCATTTTCGTGCTCCTTAGGCTTATTCTAATCCAATTAGGGTTTTTAACCAATCTTGTGCATCCAATATGGGATTTTGTGTCATTGGTTGAACATTTAGGTCATTTTCGTCCTCCCTAGGCTTATTCTAATCCAATTAGGGTTTTTAACCAATCTTGTGCATATAATAAGTGATTTTGTGTCATTGGTTGCACATTTAGGTCATTTTCGTACTCGCTAGGCTTCTTCTAATCCAATTAGGGTTTTTAACCAATCTTGTGCATCCAATATGTGATTTTGTGTCATTGGTTGCACATTTAGGTCATTTTCGTGCTCCCTAGGCTTATTCTAATCCAATTAGGGTTTTTAACCAATCTTGTGCATATAATAAGTGATTTTGTGTCATTGGTATTCCAATTAGGTCATTTTCATCCTCACTAGGCTTATACTAATCCAATTAGGGTTTTTAACCAATCTTGTGCATCCAATATGTAATTTTGTGTCATTGGTTGAACATTTAGGTCATTTTCGTCCTCCTTAGGCTTATTCTAATCCAATTAGGGTTTTTAACCAATCTTGTGCATCCAATAAGTGATTTTGTGTCATTGGTTGCACATTTAGGTCATTTTCGTACTCGCTAGGCTTATTCTAATCCAATTAGGGTTTTTAACCAATCTTGTGCATCCAATATGTGATTTTGTGTCATTGGTTGCACATTTAGGTCATTTTCGTCCTCCCTAGGCTTATTCTAATCCAATTAGGGTTTTTAACCAATCTTGTGCATATAATAAGTGATTTTGTGTCATTGGTATTCCAATTAGGTCATTTTCGTCCTCGCTAGGCTTATTCTAATCCAATTAGGGTTTTTAACCAATCTTGTGCATCCAATATGTGATTTTGTGTCATTGGTTGCACATTTAGGTTATTTTCGTCCTCCCTATGCTTATTCTAATCCAATTAGGGTTTTTAACCAATCTTGTGCATATAATAAGTGATTTTGTGTCATTGGTATTCCAATTAGGTCGTTTTCGTCCTCGCTAGGCTTATACTAATCCAATTAGGGTTTTTAACCAATCTTGTGCATCAAATATGTGATTTTGTGTCATTGGTTGCACATTTAGGACATTTTCGTGCTCCCTAGGCTTATTCTAATCCAATTAGGGTTTTTAACCAATCTTGTGCATATAATAAGTGATTTTGTGTCATTGGTTGCACATTTAGGTTATTTTCGTCCTCCCTATGCTTATTCTAATCCAATTAGGGTTTTTAACCAATCTTGTGCAT
>JBBPBQ010000007.1:434127-498719 GCA_037974755.1 Cicer yamashitae | reverse complement strand
AAAATGACCTAAATGTTCAACCAATGACACAAAATCACATATTGGATGCAAAAGATTGGTTAAAAACCCTAATTGGATTAGAATAAGCCTATGGAGGACGAAAATGACCTAATTGGATTACCAATGACACAAAATCACTTATTATATGCACAAGATTGGTTAAAAACGCTAATTGGAATAGAATAAGCCTAGGGAGGACGAAATTGACCTAAATGTGCAACCAATGACACAAAATCACATATTGGATGCAAAAGATTGATTAAAAACCCTAATTGGATTAGAATAAGCCTAGCGAGGACGAAAATGACCTAATTGGATTACCAATGACACAAAATAACTTATTATATGCACAAGATTAGTTAAAAACCCTAATTGGATTAGAATAAGCCTAGGGAGGACGAAAATGACCTAAATGTGCAACCAATGACACAAAATCACATATTGGATGCACAAGATTGGTTAAAAACCCTAATTGGATTAGAATAAGCCTAGGGAGGACGAGAATGACCTAAATGTGCAACCAATGACACAAAATCACATATTGGATGCATAAGATTGGTTAAAAATCTTAATTGGATTAGAATAAGCCTAGCGAGGACGAAATTTGCCTAAATGTTCAACCAATGACACAAAATCACATATTGGATGCACAAGATTGGTTAAAAACCCTAATTGGATTAGAATAAGCCTAGGGAGGACGAAAATGACCTAAATGTGCAACCAATGACACAAAATCACATATTGGATGCACAAGATTGGTTAAAAACCTAAATTGGATTAGAATAAGCCTAGGGAGAACGTAAATGACCTAAATGTTCAACCAATAACACAAAACAACACAAAACCACATATTGGATGCATAAGATTTGTTAAAAACCCTAATTGGATTAGAATAAGCCTAGCGAGGACGAAAATGACCAAATTGGATTACCAATGACATAAAATCACTTATTATATGCACAAGATTGGTTAAAAACCCTAATTGGATTAGAATAAGCCTAGGGAGGACGAAAATGACCTAAATGTGCAACCAATGACACAAAATCACATATTGGATGCACAAGATTGGTTAAAAACCCTAATTGGATTAGAATAAGCATAGGGAGGACGAAAATGACCTAAATGTGCAACCAATGACACAAAATCACTTATTATATGCACAAGATTGGTTAAAAACCCTAATTGGATTAGAATAAGCCTAGGGAGGACGAAAATGACCTAAATGTGCAACCAATGACACAAAATCACATATTGGATGCACAAGATTGGTTAAAAACCATAATTGGATTAGAATAAGCCTAGGGAGGATAAAAATGACATAAATGTTCAACCAATGACACAAAATCACATATCGGATGCACAAGATTGGTTAAAAACCCTAATTGGATTAGAATAAGCCTAGCGAGGACGAAAATGACCTAATTGGGTTACCAATGAAATAAAATCACTTATTATATGCACAAGATTGGTTAAAAACCCTAATTGGATTAGAATAAGCCTAGGGAGGACGAAAATGACCTAAATGTGCAACCAATGACACAAAATCACATATTGGATGCACAAGATTGGTTAAAAACCCTAATTGGATTAGAATAAGCCTAGGGAGGACGAAAATGACCTAAATGTTCAACCAATGACACAAAATCACATATTGGATGTAGAAGATTGGTTTAAAACCCTAATTGGATTAGAATAAGCCTTGGGAGGACGAAAATGACCTAAATGTTCAACCAATGACACAAAATGACACAAAATCACATATTGGATGCACAAGATTGGTTAAAAACCCTAATTGGATTAGAATAAGCCTAGGGAGCACGAAAATGACCTAAATGTGCAACCAATGACACAAAATCCCATATTGGATGCACAAGATTGGTTAAAAACCCTAATTGGATTAGAATAAGCCTAGGGAGGACGAAAATAACCTAAATGTTCAACCAATGACATAAAATGACACAAAATCACATATTGGATGCACAAGATTGGTTAAAATCCCTAATTGGATTAAAATAAGCCTAGGGAGGACGAAAATGACCTAAATGTTCAACCAATGACACAAAATGACAATAAATCTCATATTGGATGCACAAGATTGATTAAAAACCCTAATTGGATTAGAATAAGCCTAGCGAGGACGAAAATGACCTAATTGGATTACCAATGACACAAAATCACTTATTATATGCACAAGATTGGTTAAAAACGCATATTGGATTAGAATAAGCCTAGGGAGGACGAAATTGACCTAAATGTGCAACCAATGACACAAAATCACATATTGGATGCACAAGATTGGTTAAAAACCCTAATTGGATTAGAATAAGCCTAGGGAGCACGAAAATGACCTAAATGTGCAACCAATGACACAAAATCACATATTGGATGCACAAGATTGGTTAAAAACCCTAATTGGATTAGAATAAGCCTAGCGAGGACGAAAATGACCAAATTGGATTACCAATGACACAAAATCACTTATTATATGCACAAGATTGGTTAAAAACCCTAATTGGATTAGAATAAGCCTAGGGAGGACGAAAATTACCTAAATGTGCAACCAATGACACAAAATCACATATTGGATGCACAAGATTGGTTAAAAACCCTAATTGGATTAGAATAAGCCTAAGGAGGACGAAAATGACCTAAATGTGCAACCAATGACACAAAATCACATATTGGATGCACAAGATTGGTTAAAAACGCTAATTGGATTAGAATAAGCCTAGGGAGGACGAAAATGACCTAAATGTGCAACCAATGACACAAAATCACATATTGGATGCACAAGATTGGTTAAAAACCCTAATTGGATTAGAATAAGCCTAGGGAGCACGAAAATGACCTAAATGTGCAACCAATGACACAAAATCCCATATTGGATGCACAAGATTGGTTAAAAACCCTAATTGGATTAAAATAAGCCTAGGGAGGACGAAAATGACCTAATTGGATTACCAATGACACAAAATCACTTATTATATGCACAAGATTGGTTAAAAACCCTAATTGGATTAGAATAAGCCTAGGGAGGACGAAAATGACCTAAATGTTCAACCAATGACACAAAATCACATATTGGATGCACAAGATTGGTTAAAAACCCTTATTGGATTAGTATAAGCCTAGCGAGGACGAAAATGACCTAATTGGAATACCAATGACAGAAAATCACTTATTATATGCACAAGATTGGTTAAAAACCCTAATTGGATTAGAATAAGCCTAGGGAGCACGAAAATGACCTAAATGTGCAACCAATGACACAAAATCCCATATTGGATGCACAAGATTGGTTAAAAACCCTAATTGGATTAGAATAAGCCTAGGGAGGACGAAAATGACCTAAATGTTCAACCAATGACACAAAATCACTTATTTGATGCACAAGATTGGTTAGAAACCCTAATTGGATTACAATAAGTCGAAGGATGATGAAAATGACTTAAATGTTCAACCAATGACACAAAATCAATTATTGGATGAACAAGATTGGTTAAAAACCCAAATTGGATTAAAATAAGCCTAGGGAGGACGAAAATGACCTAAATGTTCAACCAATGACACAAAATGACACAAAATCACATATTGGATGCACAAGATTGGTTAAAAACCCTAATTGGATTAGAATAAGCCTAGGGAGGACGAAAATGACTTAAATGTGCAACTAATGACACAAAATCACATATTGGATGCACAAGATTGGTTAAAATCCCTAATTGGATTAAAATAAGCCTAGGGAGGCGAAAAAATGACCTAAATGTTCAACCAATGACACAAAATGACAATAAATCTCATATTGGATGCACAAGATTGATTAAAAACCCTAATTGGATTAGAATAAGCCTAGCGAGGACGAAAATGACCTAATTGGATTACCAATGACACAAAATCACTTATTATATGCACAAGATTGGTTAAAAACGCTAATTGGATTAGAATAAGCCTAGGGAGGACGAAATTGACCTAAATGTGCAACCAATGACACAAAATCACATATTGGATGCACAAGATTGGTTAAAAACCCTAATTGGATTAGAATAAGCCTAGGGAGCACGAAAATGACCTAAATGTGCAACCAATGACACAAAATCACATATTGGATGCACAAGATTGGTTAAAAACCCTAATTGGATTAGAATAAGCCTAGGGAGGACGAAAATAACCTAAATGTTCAACCAATGACATAAAATGACACAAAATCACATATTGGATGCACAAGATTGGTTAAAATCCCTAATTGGATATTGGATGCACAAGATTGATTAAAAACCCTAATTGGATTAGAATAAGCCTAGCGAGGACGAAAATGACCTAATTGGATTACCAATGACACAAAATGACACAAAATCACATATTGGATGCACAAGATTGGTGAAAAACCCTAATTGGATTAGAATAAGCCTAGGGAGGACGAAAATGACTTAAATGTGCAACTAATGACACAAAATGACAATAATTATCATATTGGATGCACAAGATTGATTAAAAACCCTAATTGGATTAGAATAAGCCTAGCGAGGACGAAAATGACCGAATTGGATTACCAATGACACAAAATCACTTATTATATGCACAAGATTGGTTAAAAACGCTAATTGGATTAGAATAAGCATAGGGAGGACGAAATTGACCTAAATGTGCAACCAATGACACAAAATCACATATTGGATGCACAAGATTGGTTAAAAACCCTAATTGGATTAGAATAAGCCTAGGGAGGACGAAAATGACTTAAATGTGCAACTAATGACACAAAATCACATATTGGATGCACAAGATTGGTTAAAATCCCTAATTGGATTAAAATAAGCCTAGGGAGGACGAAAATGACCTAAATGTTCAACCAATGACACAAAATGACAATAATTATCATATTGGATGCACAAGATTGATTAAAAACCCTAATTGGATTAGAATAAGCCTAGCGAGGACGAAAATGACCTAATTGGATTACCAATGACATAAAATCACTTATTATATGCACAAGATTGGTTAAAAACCCTAATTGGATTAGAATAAGCCTAGGGAGGACAAAAATGACCTAAATGTGCAACCAATGACACAAAATCACATATTGGATGCACAAGATTGGTTAAAAACCCTAATTGCATTAGAACAAGCATAGGGAGGACGAAAATGACCTAAATGTTCAACCAATGACACAAAATGACACAAAATCACATATTGGATGCACAAGATTGGTTAAAAACCCTAATTGGATTAGAATAAGCCTAGGGAGGACGAAAATGACTTAAATGTGCAACTAATGACACAAAATCACATATTGGATGCAAAAGATTGGTTAAAAACCCTAATTGGATTAGAATAAGCCTATGGAGGACGAAAATGACCTAATTGGATTACCAATGACACAAAATCACTTATTATATACACAAGATTGGTTAAAAACGCTAATTAGATTAGAATAAGCCTACGGAGGACGAAAATGACCTAAATGTTCAACCAATGACACAAAATCACATACTGGATGCACAAGATTGGTTAAAAACCTAAATTGGATTAGAATAAGCGTAGGGAGGACGAAAATGACCTAAATGTTCAACCAATGACACAAAATCAAATATTGGATGCACAAGATTGGTTAAAAACCCTAATTGGATTAGAATAAGCATAGGGAGGACGAAAATGACCTAAATGTGCAACCAATGACACAAAATCACATATTGGATGCACAAGATTGGTTAAAAACCCTAATTGGATTAAAATAAGCCTAGGGAGGACGAAAATGACCTAATTGGATTACCAATGACACAAAATCACTTATTATATGCACAAGATTGGTTAAAAACCCTAATTGGATTAGAATAAGCCTAGGGAGGACGAAAACGACCTAAATGTTCAACCAATGACACAAAATCACATATTGGATGCACAAGATTGGTTAAAAACCCTAATTGGATTAGAATAAGCCTAGGGAGCACGAAAATGACCTAAATGTGCAACCAATGACACAAAATCACATATTGGATGCACAAGATTGGTTAAAAACCCTAATTGGATTAGAATAAGCCTAGGGAGGACGAAAATAACCTAAATGTTCAACCAATGACATAAAATGACACAAAATCACATATTGGATGCACAAGATTGGTTAAAATCCCTAATTGGTTTAAAATAAGCCTAGGGAGGACGAAAATGACCTAAATGTTCAACCAATGACACAAAATGACAATAAATCTCATATTGGATGCACAAGATTGATTAAAAACCCTAATTGGATTAGAATAAGCCTAGCGAGGACGAAAATGACCTAATTGGATTACCAATGACACAAAATCACTTATTATATGCACAAGATTGGTTAAAAACCCTAATTGGATTAGAATAAGCCTAGGGAGGACAAAAATGATCTAAATGTTCAACCAATGACACAAAATCACATATTGGATGCACAAGATTGGTTAAAAACCCTAATTGGATTAGAATAAGCCTAGGGAGGACGAAAATGACCTAAATGTTCAACCAATGACACAAAATGCACAAAATCACATATTGGATGCACAAGATTGGTTAAAAACCCTAATTGGATTAGAATAAGCCTAGGGAGGACGAAAATGATCTAAATGTTCAACCAATGAGACAAAATCACATATTGGATGCACAAGATTTGTTAAAGACCCTAATTGGATTAGAATAAGCCTAGGGAGGACGAAAATGACGTAAATGTTCAACCAATGACACAAAATCACATATTGGATGCACAAGATTGGTTAAAAACCCTAATTGGATTAGAATAAGCCTAGGGAGGACGAAAATGACCTAAATGTTCAACCAATGACACAAAATCACATATTGGATGCACAAGATTGGTTAAAAACCCTAATTGGATTAGAATAAGTTTAGCGAGGTGAAAATGACCTAATCGGATTACAAATGACACAAAATCACTTATTATATGCACAAGATTGGTTAAAAACCCTAATTGGATTAGAATAAGCCTAGGGAGGACGAAAATGACCTAAATGTGCAACCAATGACACAAAATCACATATTGGATGCACAAGATTGGTTAAAAACCCTAATTGGATTACAATAAGCCTAGCGAGGACGAAAATGACCTAATTGGATCACCAATGACACAAAATGACACAAAATCACATATTGGATGTATAAGATTGGTCAAAAACCCTAATTGGATTAGAATAAGCCTAGCGAGGACGAAAATGACCTAATTGGATTACCAATGACACAAAATCACTTATTATATGCACAAGATTGGTTAAAAACCCTAATTGGATTAGAATAAGCCTAGGGAGGACGAAAATGACCTAAATGTGCAACCAATGACACAAAATGACACAAAATCACATATTGGATGCACAAGATTGGTTAAAAACCCTAATTGGATTAGAATAAGCCTAGGGAGGACGAAAATGACTTAAATGTGCAACTAATGACACAAAATCACATATTGGATGCACAAGATTGGTTAAAATCCCTAATTGGATTAAAATAAGCCTAGGGAGGACGAAAATGACCTAAATGTTCAACCAATGACACAAAATGACAATAAATATCATATTGGATGCACAAGATTGATTAAAAACCCTAATTGGATTAGAATAAGCCTAGCGAGGACGAAAATGACCTAATTGGATTACCAATGACATAAAATCACTTATTATATGCACAAGATTGGTTAAAAACCCTAATTGCATTAGAATAAGCCTAAGGAGGACAAAAATGACCTAAATGTGCAACCAATGACACAAAATCACATATTGGATGCACAAGATTGGTTAAAAACCCTAATTGGATTAGAATAAGCCTAGGGAGGACGAAAATAACCTAAATGTTCAACCAATGACATAAAATGACACAAAATCACATATTGGATGCACAAGATTGGTTAAAATCCCTAATTGGATTAAAATAAGCCTAGGGAGGCAAAAATGACCTAAATGTTCAACCAATGACACAAAATGACAATAAATCTCATATTGGATGCACAAGATTGATTAAAAACCCTAATTGGATTAGAATAAGCCTAGCGAGGACAAAAATGACCTAATTGGATTACCAATGACACAAAATCACTTATTATATGCACAAGATTGGTTAAAAACGCTAATTGGATTAGAATAAGCCTAGGGAGGACGAGATTGACCTAAATGTGCAACCAATGACACAAAATCACATATTGGATGCACAAGATTGGTTAAAAACCCTAATTGGATTAGAATAAGCCTAGGGAGCACGAAAATGACCTAAATGTGCAACCAATGACACAAAATCCCATATTGGATGCACAAGATTGGTTAAAAACCCTAATTGGATTAGAATAAGCCTAGGGAGGACGAAAATAACCTAAATGTTCAACCAATGACATAAAATGACACAAAATCACATATTGGATGCACAAGATTGGTTAAAATCCCTAATTGGATTAAAATAAGCCTAGGGAGGACGAAAATGACCTAAATGTTCAACCAATGACACAAAATGACAATAAATCTCATATTGGATGCACAAGATTGATTAAAAACCCTAATTGGATTAGAATAAGCCTAGCGAGGACGAAAATGACCTAATTGGATTACCAATGACATAAAATCACTTATTATATGCACAAGATTGGTTAAAAACCCTAATTGGATTAGAATAAGCCTAGGGAGGACGAAAATGACCTAAATGTGCAACCAATGACACAAAATCACATATTGGATGCACAAGATTGGTTAAAAACCCTAATTGGATTAGAATAAGCCTAGGGAGGACGAAAATAACCTAAATGTTCAACCAATGACATAAAATGACACAAAATCACATATTGGATGCACAAGATTGGTTAAAATCCCTAATTGGATTTAAATAAGCCTAGGGAGGACGAAAATTACCTAAATGTTCAACCAATGACACAAAATGACAATAAATTTCATATTGGATGCACAAGATTGATTAAAAACCCTAATTGGATTAGAATAAGCCTAGCGAGGACGAAAATGACCTAATTGGATTACCAATGACATAAAATCACTTATTATATGCACAAGATTGGTTAAAAACCCTAATTGGATTAGAATAAGCCTAGGGAGGACGAAAATGACCTAAATGTGCAACCAATGACACAAAATCACATATTGGATGCACAAGATTGGTTAAAAACCCTAATTGGATTAGAATAAGCCTTGGGAGGACGAAAATGACCTAAATGTTCAACAAATGACACAAAATCACATATTGGATGCACAAGATTGGTTAAAAACCCTAATTGGATTAGAATAAGCCTAGGGAGGACGAAAATGACCTAAATGTTCAACCAATGACAAAAAATGACACAAAATCACATATTGGATGCAAAAGATTGGTTAAAAACCCTAATTGGATTAGAATAAGCCTAGGGAGGACGAAAATGACCTAATTGGATTACCAATGACACAAAATCACTTATTATATGCACAAGATTGTTTAAGAACCCTAATTGGATTAGAATAAGCCTAGGGAGGACGAAAATGACCTAAATGTGCAACCAATGACACAAAATCACATATTGGATGCACAAGATTGGTTAAAAACCCTAATTGGATTAGAATAAGCCTAGCGAGGACGAAAATGACCTTATTGGATTACCAATATCACAAAATCACTTATTATATGCACAAGATTGGTTAAAAACCCTAATTGGATTAGAATAAGCCTAGGGAGGACGAAAATGACCTAAATGTGCAACCAATGACACAAAATCACATATTGGATGCACAAGATTGGTTAAAAACCCTAATTGGATTAGAATAAGCCTAGCGAGGACGAAAATGACCTAATTGTTGAACCAATGACCCAAAATCACATATTGGATGCAAAAGATTGGTTAAAAACCCTAATTGGATTAGAATTAGCCTATGGAGGACGAAAATGACCTAATTGGATTACCAATGACACAAAATCACTTATTATATGCACAAGATTGGTTAAAAACGCTAATTGGATTAGAATAAGCCTAGCGAGGACGAAAATGACCTAATTGTTGAACCAATGACACAAAATCACATATTGGATGCAAAAGATTGGTTAAAAACCCTAATTGGATTAGAATAAGCCTATGGAGGACGAAAATGACCTAATTGGATTACCAATGACACAAAATCACTTATTATATGCACAAGATTGGTTAAAAACCCTAATTGGATTAGAATAAGCCTAGGGAGGACGAAATTGACCTAAATGTGCAACCAATGACACAAAATCACATATTGGATGCAAAAGATTGATTAAAAACCCTAATTGGATTAGAATAAGCCTAACGAGGACGAAAATGACCTAATTGGATTACCAATGACACAAAATCATTTATTATATGCACAAGATTGGTTAAAAACCCTAATTGGATTAGAATAAGCCTAGGGAGGACGAAAATGACCTAAATGTTCAACCAATGACACAAAATCACATATTGGATGCACAAGATTGGTTAAAAACCCTAATTGGATTAGAATAAGCCTAGGGAGGACGAAAATAACCTAAATGTTCAACCAATGACATAAAATGACACAAAATCACATATTGGATGCACAAGATTGGTTAAAATCCCTAATTGGATTAAAATAAGCCTAGGGAGGACGAAAATGACCTAAATGTTCAACCAATGACACAAAATGACAATAATTATCATATTGGATGCACAAGATTGATTAAAAACCCTAATTGGATTAGAATAAGCCTAGCGAGGACGAAAATGACCTAATTGGATTACCAATGACACAAAATCACTTATTATATGCACAAGATTGGTTAAAAACGCTAATTGGATTAGAATAAGCATAGGGAGGACGAAATTGACCTAAATGTGCAACCAATGACACAAAATCACATATTGGATGCACAAGATTGGTTAAAAACCCTAATTGGATTAGAATAAGCCTAGGGAGGACGAAAATGACTTAAATGTGCAACTAATGACACAAAATCACATATTGGATGCACAAGATTGGTTAAAATCCCTAATTGGATTAAAATAAGCCTAGGGAGGACGAAAATGACCTAAATGTTCAACCAATGACACAAAATGACAATAAATATCATATTGGATGCACAAGATTGATTAAAAACCCTAATTGGATTAGAATAAGCCTAGCGAGGACGAAAATGACCTAATTGGATTACCAATGACATAAAATCACTTATTATATGCACAAGATTGGTTAAAAACCCTAATTGGATTAGAATAAGCCTAGGGAGGACAAAAATGACCTAAATGTTCAACCAATGACACAAAATCACATATTGGATGCACAAGATTGGTTAAAAACCGTAATTGGATTAGTATAAGCCTAGCGAGGACGAAAATGACCTAATTGGAATACCAATGACAGAAAATCACTTATTATATGCACAAGATTGGTTAAAAACCCTAATTGGATTAGAATAAGCCTAGGGAGCACGAAAATGACCTAAATGTGCAACCAATGACACAAAATCCCATATTGGATGCACAAGATTGGTTAAAAACCCTAATTGGATTAAAATAAGCCTAGGGAGGACGAAAATGACCTAATTGGATTACCAATGACACAAAATCACTTATTATATGCACAAGATTGGTTAAAAACCCTAATTGGATTAGAATAAGCCTAGGGAGGACGAAAATGACCTAAATGTTCAACCAATGACACAAAATCACATATTGGATGCACAAGATTGGGTAAAAACCCTAATTGGATTAGAATAAGCCTAGGGAGGACAAAAATGACCTAAATGTTCAACCAATGACACAAAATCACATATTGGATGCACAAGATTGGTTAAAAACCCTAATTGGATTAGAATAAGCCTATGGAGGACGAAAATGACCTAAATGTTCAACCAATGACACAAAATGACAGAAAATCACATATTGGATGCACAAGATTGGTTAAAAACCCTAATTGGATTAGAATAAGCCTACGGAGGACGAAAATGACCTAAATGTTCAACCAATGACACAAAATCACATATTGGATGCACAAGATTGGTTAAAAACCCAAATTGGATTAGAATAAGCGTAGGGAGGACGAAAATGACCTAAATGTTCAACCAATGACACAAAATCAAATATTGGATGCACAAGATTGGTTAAAAACCCTAATTGGATTAGAATAAGCATAGGGAGGACGAAAATGACCTAAATGTGCAACCAATGACACAAAATCACTTATTATATGCACAAGATTGGTTAAAAATCCTAATTGGATTAGAATAAGCCTAGGGAGGACGAAAATGACCTAAATGTGCAACCAATGACACAAAATCACATATTGGATGCAAAAGATTGGTTAAAAACCCTAATTGGATTAGAATAAGCCTATGGAGGACGAAAATGACCTAATTGGATTACCAATGACACAAAATCACTTATTATATGCACAAGATTGGTTTAAAACCCTAATTGGATTAGAATAAGCCTAGGGAGGACGAAAATGACCTAAATGTTCAACCAATGACACAAAATCACATATTGGATGCACAAGATTGGTTAAAAACCCTAATTGGATTAGAATAAGCCTATCGAGGACGAAAATGACCTAATTGGAATACCAATGACACAAAATCACTTATTATATGCACAAGATTGGTTAAAAACGCTAATTGGATTAGAATAAGCCTAGGGAGGACGAAATTGACCTAAATGTGCAACCAATGACACAAAATCACATATTGGATGCACAAGATTGGTTAAAAACCCTAATTGGATTAGAATAAGCGTAGGGAGGACGAAAATGACCTAAATGTTCAACCAATGACACTAAATAAAATATTGGATGCACAAGATTTGTTAAAAACCCTAATTGGATTAGAATAAGCCTATGGAGGACGAAAATGACCTAATTGGATTACCAATGACACAAAATCACTTATTATATGCACAAGATTGGTTAAAAACCCTAATTGGATTAGAATAAGCCTAGGGAGGACGAAAATGACCTAAATGTGCAACCAATGACACAAAATCACATATTGGATGCACAAGATTGGTTAAAAACCCTAAATTGATTAGAATAAGCCTAGGGAGGACGAAAATGACCTAAATGTTCACCCAATGACACAAAATCACATATTGGATGCACAAGATTGGTTAAAAACCCTAATTGGATTAGAATAAGCCTAGGGAGGACGAAAATGACCTAAATGTGCAACCAATGACACAAAATCACATATTGGATGCACAAGATTGGTTAAAAACCCTAATTGGATTACAATAAGCCTAGCGAGGATGAAAATGACCTAATTGGATTACCAATGACACAAAATGACACAAAATCACATATTGGATGCATAAGATTGGTTAAAAACCCTAATTGGATTAGAATAAGCCTAGCGAGGACAAAAATGACCTAATTGGATTACCAATGACACAAAATGACTTATTATATGCACAAGATTGGTTAAAAACCCTAATTGGATTAGAATAAGCCTAGGGAGGACGAAAATGACCTAAATGTGCAACCAATGACACAAAATCACATATTGGATGCACAAGATTGGTTAAAAACCCTAATTGGATTAGAATAAGCCTAGCGAGGACGAAAATGACCTAATTGGATTACCAATAACACAAAATCAATTATTATATGCACAAGATTGGTTAAAAACCCTAATTGGATTAGAATAAGCCTAGGGAGGACGAAAATGACCTAAATGTTCAACCAATGACACAAAATGACACAAAATCACATATTGGATGCACAAGATTGGTTAAGAACCCTAATTGGATTAGAATAAGCCTAGCGAGGACGAAAATGACCTAATTGGATTACCAATGACACAAAATCACTTATTATATGCACAAGATTGGTTAAAAACCCTAATTGGATTAGAATAAGCCTAGGGAGGACGAAAATGACCTAAATGTTCAACCAATGACACAAAATCACATATTGGATGCAAAAGATTGGTTAAAAACCCTAATTGGATTAGAATAAGCCTATGGAGGACGAAAATGACCTAATTGGATTACCAATGACACAAAATCACTTATTATATACACAAGATTGGTTAAAAACGCTAATTAGATTAGATTAAGCCTACGGAGGACGAAAATGACCTAAATGTTCAACCAATGACACAAAATCACATACTGGATGCACAAGATTGGTTAAAAACCTAAATTGGATTAGAATAAGCGTAGGGAGGACGAAAATGACCTAAATGTTCAACCAATGACACAAAATCAAATATTGGATGCACAAGATTGGTTAAAAACCCTAATTGGATTAGAATAAGCATAGGGAGGACGAAAATGACCTAAATGTGCAACCAATGACACAAAATCACTTATTATATGCACAAGATTGGTTAAAAATCCTAATTGGATTAGAATAAGCCTAGGGAGGACGAAAATGACCTAAATGTGCAACCAATGACACAAAATCACATATTGGATGCACAAGATTGGTTAAAAACTCTAATTGGATTAGAAGAAGCCTAGCGAGTACGAAAATGACCTAAATGTGCAACCAATGACACAAAATCACTTATTATATGCACAAGATTGGTTAAAAATCCTAATTGGATTAGAATAAGCCTAGGGAGGACGAAAATGACCTAAATGTGCAACCAATGACACAAAATCACATATTGGATGCACAAGATTGGTTAAAAACTCTAATTGGATTAGAAGAAGCCTAGCGAGTACGAAAATGACCTAAATGTGCAACCAATGACACAAAATCACTTATTATATGCACAAGATTGGTTAAAAACCCTAATTGGATTAGACTAAGCCTAGGGAGGACGAAAATGACCTAAATGTTCAACCAATGACACAAAATCACTTATTTGATGCACAAGATTGGTTAGAAACCCTAATTGGATTACAATATGTCGAAGGATGATGAAAATGACTTACATGTTCAACAAATGACACAAAATCAATTATTGGATGAACAAGATTGGTTAAAAACCTAAATTGGATTAAAATAAGCCTAGGGAGGACGAAAATGACCTAAATGTTCAACCAATGACACAAAATGACACAAAATCACATATTGGATGCACAAGATTGGTTAAAAACCCTAATTGGATTAGAATAAGCCTAGGGAGGACGAAAATGACTTAAATGTGCAACTAATGACACAAAATCACATATTGGATGCAAAAGATTGGTTAAAAACCCTAATTGGATTAGAATAAGCCTATGGAGGACGAAAATGACCTAATTGGATTACCAATGACACAAAATCACTTATTATATACACAAGATTGGTTAAAAACGCTAATTAGATTAGAATAAGCCTATGGAGGACGAAAATGACCTAAATGTTCAACCAATGACACAAAATCACTTATTATATGCACAAGATTGGTTAAAAACCCTAATTAGATTAGAATAAGCCTAGGGAGGACAAAAATGACCTAAATGTGCAACCACTGACACAAAATCACATATTGGATGCACAAGATTGGTTAAAAACCCTAATTGGATTAAAATAAGCCTAGGGAGGACGAAAATGACCTAATTGGATTACCAATGACACAAAATCACTTATTATATGCACAAGATTGGTTAAAAACCCTAATTGGATTAGAATAAGCCTAGGGAGGACGAAAATGACCTAAATGTTCAACCAATGACACAAAATCACTTATTTGATGCACAAGATTGGTTAGAAACCCTAATTGGATTACAATAAGTTGAAGGATGATGAAAATGACTTAAATGTTCAACCAATGACACAAAATCAATTATTGGATGAACAAGATTGGTTAAAAACCCAAATTGGATTAAAATAAGCCTAGGGAGGATGAAAATGACCTAAATGTTCAACCAATGACACAAAATGACACAAAATCACATATTGGATGCACAAGATTGGTTAAAAACCCTAATTGGATTAGAATAAGCCTAGGGAGGACGAAAATGACCAAAATGTTCAACTGATGACACAAAATCACATATTGGATGCACAAGATTGGTTAAAAACCCTAATTGGATTAGAATAAGCCTAGGGAGGACGAAAATGACCTAAATGTTCAACCAATGACACAAAATGACACAAAATCACATATTGGATGCACAAGATTGGTTAAAAACCCTAATTGGATTAGAATAAGCCTAGGGAGGACGAAAATGACCTAAATGTTCAACCAATGACAAAAAATCACATATTTGGATGCACATGATTGGTTAAAAATCCTAATTGGATTAGAACAAGCCTAGCAAGGCCAAAATGACCTAAATGTTCAACCAATTAAACAAAATCACATATTGGATGCACAAGAATGGTTAAAAACACTAATTGGATTAGAATAAGCCTAGGGAGGACGAAAATGACCTAAATGTTCAACCAATGACACAAAATGACACAAAATCACATATTGGATGCACAAGATTGGTTAAAAACCCTAATTGGATTAGAATAAGCCTAGGGAGGACGAAAATGACCTAAATGTTCAACAAATGACACAAAATGACACAAAATCACATATTGGATGGACAAGATTGGTTAAAAACCCTAATTGGATTAGAATAAGCCTAGGGAGGACGAAAATGACCTAAATGTTCAACCAATGACACAAAATGACACAAAATCACATATTGGATGCACAAGATTGGTTAAAAACCCTAATTGGATTAGAATAAGCCTAGGGAGGACGAACATGACCTAAATGTTCAACCAATGACACAAAATCACATATTGGATGCACAAGATTGGTTAAAAACCCTAATTGGATTAGAATAAGCCTAAGGACGACAAAAATGACCTAAATGTTCAACCAATGACACAAAATGACACAAAATCACATATTGGATGCACAAGATTGGTTAAAAACCTTAATTGGATTAGAATAAGCCTAGGGAGGACGAAAATGACCTAAATGTTCAACCAATGACACAAAATGACACAAAATCACATATTGGATGCACAAGATTGGTTAAAAACCCAAATTAGATTAGAATAAGCCTAGGGAGGACGAAAATGACCTAAATGTTCAACCAATGACACAAAATGACACAAAATCACATATTGGATGCACAAGATTGGTTAAAAACCCTAATTGGATTAGAATAAGCCTAGGGAGGACGAAAATGACCTAAATGTTCAACCAATGACACAAAATGACACAAAATCACATATTGGATGCACAAGATTGGTTAGAAACCCTAATTGGATTTGAATAAGCCTAGGGAGGACGAAAATGACCTAAATGTTCAACCAATGACACAAAATGACACAAAATCCCATGTTGGATGCACAAGATTGGTTAAAAACCCTAATTGGATTAGAATAAGCCTAGGGAGGACGAAAATGACCTAAATGTTCAACCAATGACACAAAATCACTTATTGGGAGCACAAGATTGGTTAAAAACCCTAATTGGATTAGAATAAGCCTAGGGAGGACGAAAATGACCTAAATGTGCAACCAATGACACAAAATCACATATTGGATGCACAAGATTGGTTAAAAACCCTAATTGGATTAAAATAAGCCTAGGGAGGACGAAAATGACCTAAATGTTCAACCAATGACACAAAATGACACAAAATCACATATTGGATGCACAAGATTGGTTAAAAACCCTGATTGGATTAGAATAAGCCTAGGGAGGACGAAAATGACTTAAATGTGCAACTAATGACACAAAATCACATATTGGATGCACAAGATTGGTTAAAATCCCTAATTGGATTAAAATAAGCCTAGGGAGGACGAAAATGACCTAAATGTTCAACCAATGACACAAAATGACAATAAATATCATATTGGATGCACAAGATTGATTAAAAACCCTAATTGGATTAGAATAAGCCTAGCGAGGACGAAAATGACCTAATTGGATTACCAATGACATAAAATCACTTATTATATGCACAAGATTGGTTAAAAACCCTAATTGGATTAGAATAAGCCTAGGGAGGACAAAAATGACCTAAATGTTCAACCAATGACACAAAATCACATATTGGATGCACAAGATTGGTTAAAAACCGTAATTGGATTAGTATAAGCCTAGCGAGGACGAAAATGACCTAATTGGAATACCAATGACAGAAAATCACTTATTATATGCACAAGATTGGTTAAAAACCCTAATTGGATTAGAATAAGCCTAGGGAGCACGAAAATGACCTAAATGTGCAACCAATGACACAAAATCCCATATTGGATGCACAAGATTGGTTAAAAACCCTAATTGGATTAAAATAAGCCTAGGGAGGACGAAAATGACCTAATTGGATTACCAATGACACAAAATCACTTATTATATGCACAAGATTGGTTAAAAACCCTAATTGGATTAGAATAAGCCTAGGGAGGACGAAAATGACCTAAATGTTCAACCAATGACACAAAATCACATATTGGATGCACAAGATTGGTTAAAAACCCTAATTGGATTAGAATAATCCTTGGGAGGACAAAAATGACCTAAATGTTCAACCAATGACACAAAATCACATATAGGATGCATAAGATTGGTTAAAAACCCTAATTGGATTAGAATAAGCCTAGGGAGGACGAAAATGACCTAAATGTTCAACCAATGACACAAAATGACACAAAATCACATATTGGATGCACAAGATTGGTTAAAAACCCTAATTGGATTAGAATAAGCCTAGGGAGGACGAAAATGACCTAAATGTTCAACCAATGACACAAAATGACACAAAATTATATATTGCATGCACAAGATTGGTTAAAAACCCTAATTGGATTAGAATAGGCCTAGGGAAAACGAAAATGACCTAAATGTTATACCAATGACACAAAATGACACAAAATCACATATTGGATGCACATGATCGGTTAAAAACCCTAATTGGATTAGAATAAGCCTAGGGAGGACCAAAATGACCTAAATGTTCAACCAATGACACAAAATGACACAAAATCACATATTGGATGCACAAGATTGGTTAAAAACCCTAATTGGATTAGAATAAGCCTAGGGAGGACGAAAATGACCTAAATGTTCAACCAATGACACAAAATGACACAAAATCACATATTGGATGCACAAGATTGGTTAAAAACCCTAATTGGATTAGAATAAGCCTAGGGAGGACGAAGAAGACCTAAATGTTCAACCAATGACACAAAATCACATATTAGATGCACAAGATTGGTTACAAACCCTAATTGGATTAGAATATGCCTAGGGAGGACGAAAATGACCTAAATGTTCAACCAATGACACAAAATGACACAAAATCACATATTGGATGCACAAGATTGGTTAAAAACCCTAATTGGATTAGAATAAGCCTAGGGAGGACAAAAATGACCTAAATATTCAACCAATGACACAAAATCACATATTGGATGCACAAGATTGGTTAAAACTCGTAATTGGATTAGAATAAGCCTAGGGAGGACGAAAATGACCTAAATGTTCAACCAATGACACAAAATGACACAAAATCACATATTGGATGCACAAGATTGGTTAAAAACCCTAATTGGATTAGAATAAGCCTAGGGAGGACAAAAATGACCTAAATGTTCAACCAATGACACAAAATCACATATTGGATGCACAAGATTGGTTAAAAACCCTAATTGGATTAGAATAAGCCTAGGGAGGACGAAAACGACCTAAATGTTCAACTAATGACACAAAATGACATATTGGATGCACAAGATTGGTTGAAAACCCTAATTGGATTAGAATAAGCCTAGGGAGGACGAAAATGACCTAAATGTTCAACCAATGACACAAAATCACATATTGGATGCACAAGATTGGTTAAAAACCCTAATTGGATTAGAATAAGCCTAGCGAGGACAAAAATGACCTAATTGGATTACCAATGACAAAAAATCACTTATTATATGCACAAGATTGGTTAAAAACCCTAATTGGATTAGAATAAGCCTAGGGAGGACGAAAATGACCTAAATGTGCAACCAATGACACAAAATCACATATTGGATGCACAAGATTGGTTAAAAACCCTAATTGGATTAAAATAAGCCTAGGGAGGACGAAATTGACCTAAATGTTCAACCAATGACACAAAATCACATATTGGATGCACAAGATTGGTTAAAAACCCTAATTGGATTAGAATAAGCCTAGGGAGGACGAAAATGACCTAAATGTTCAACCAATGACACAAAATGACACAAAATCACATATTGGATGCACAAGATTGGTTAAAAACCCTAATTGGATTAGAATAAGCCTAGGGAGAACAAAAATGACCTAAATATTCAACCAATGACAAAAAATCACATATTGGATGCACAAGATTGGTTAAAAACCCTAATTGGATTAGAATAAGCCTAGGGAGGACGAAAATGACCTAAATGTTCAACCAATGACACAAAATCACATATTGGATGCACAAGATTGAATAAAAACCCTAATCGGATTAGAATAAGCCTAGGGAAGACGAAAACGACCTAAATGTTCAACTGATGACACAAAATGACACAAAATCACATATTGGATGCACAAGATTGGTTAAAAACCCTAATTGATTAGAATAAGCCTAGGGAGGACGAAAATGACCTAAATGTTCAACCAATGACACAAAATGACACAAAATCACATATTGGATGCACAAGATTGGTTAAAAACCCTAATTGGATTAGAATAAGCCTAGGGAGGACGAAAATGACCTAAATGTTCAACCAATGACACAAAATGACACAAAATCACATATTGGATGCACAAGATTGGTTAAAAACCCTAATTGGATTAGAATAAGCCTAGGGAGGACGAAAATGACCTAAATGTTCAACCGATGACACAAAATGACACAAAATCACATATTGGATGCACAAGAATGGTTAAAAACCCTAATTGGATTAGAATAAGCCTAGGGAGGACGAAAATGACCTAAATGTTCAACCAATGACACAAAATCACATATTGGATGCACAAGATTGGTTAAAAACCCTAATTGGATTAGAATAAGCCTAGGGAGGTTGAAAATGACCTAAATGTGCAACCAATGACACAAAAGCACATATTGGATGCACAAGATTGGTTAAAAACCCTAATTGGATTAGAATAAGCCTAGGGAGGACGAAAATGACCTAAATGTGCAACCAATGACACAAAATCACATATTGGATGCACAAGATTGGTTAAAAACCCTAATTGGATTAGAATAACCCTAGGGAGGACCAAAATGACCTAAATGTTTAACCAATGACACAAAATCACATATTGGATGCACAAGATTGGTTAAAAACCCTAATTGGATTAGAATAAGCCTAGCGAGGACGAAAATGACCTAATTGGATTACCAATCACACAAAATCACTTATTATATGCACAAGATTGGTTAAAAACCCTAATTGGATTAGAATAAGCCTAGGGAGGACGAAAATGACCTAAATGTGCAACCAATGACACAAAATCACATATTGGATGCACAAGATTGGTTAAAATCCCTAATTGGATTAAAATAAGCCTAGGGAGGACGAAAATGACCTAAATGTTCAATCAATGACACAAAATGACAATAAATCTCATATTGGATGCACAAGATTGATTAAAAACCCTAATTGGATTAGAATAAGCCTAGCGAGGACGAAAATGACCTAATTGGATTACCAATGACACAAAATCACTTATTATATGCACAAGATTGGTTAAAAACGCTAATTGGATTAGAATAAGCATAGGGAGGACGAAATTGACCTAAATGTGCAACCAATGACACAAAATCACATATTGGATGCACAAGATTGGTTAAAAACCCTAATTGGATTAGAATAAGCCTAGGGAGGACGAAAATGACTTAAATGTGCAACTAATGACACAAAATCACATATTGGATGCACAAGATTGGTTAAAATCCCTAATTGGATTAAAATAAGCCTAGGGAGGACGAAAATGACCTAAATGTTCAACCAATGACACAAAATGACAATAAATATCATATTGGATGCACAAGATTGATTAAAAACCCTAATTGGATTAGAATAAGCCTAGCGAGGACGAAAATGACCTAATTGGATTACCAATGACATAAAATCACTTATTATATGCACAAGATTGGTTAAAAACCCTAATTGCATTAGAATAAGCCTAAGGAGGACAAAAATGACCTAAATGTGCAACCAATGACACAAAATCACATATTGGATGCACAAGATTGGTTAAAAACCCTAATTGGATTAGAATAAGCCTAGGGAGGACGAAAATAACCTAAATGTTCAACCAATGACATAAAATGACACAAAATCACATATTGGATGCACAAGATTGGTTAAAATCCCTAATTGGATTAAAATAAGCCTAGGGAGGCAAAAATGACCTAAATGTTCAACCAATGACACAAAATGACAATAAATCTCATATTGGATGCACAAGATTGATTAAAAACCCTAATTGGATTAGAATAAGCCTAGCGAGGACAAAAATGACCTAATTGGATTACCAATGACACAAAATCACTTATTATATACACAAGATTGGTTAAAAACGCTAATTAGATTAGAATAAGCCTACGGAGGAAGAAAATGACCTAAATGTTCAACAATTGACACAAAATCATATACTGGATGCACAAGATTGGTTAAAAACCCAAATTGGATTAGAATAAGCGTAGGGAGGACGAAAATGACCTAAATGTTCAACCAATGACACAAAATCAAATATTGGATGCACAAGATTGGTTAAAAACCCTAATTGGATTAGAATAAGCATAGGGAGGACGAAAATGACCTAAATGTGCAACCAATGACACAAAATCACATATTATATGCACAAGATTGGTTAAAAACCCTAATTGGATTAGAATAAGCCTAGGGAGGACGAAAATGACCTAAATGTGCAACCAATGACACAAAATCACATATTGGATGCACAAGATTGGTTAAAAACCCTAATTGGATTAAAATAAGCCTAGGGAGGACAAAAATGATCTAAATGTGCAACCAATGACACAAAATCACATATTGGATGCCCAAGATTGGTTAAAAACCCTAATTGGATTAGAACAAGCCTAGGGAGGACAAAAATGACCTAAATATTCAACTAATGACACAAAATGACACAAAATCACTTATTATATGCACTAGATTGGTTAAAAACCCTAATTGGATTAGAATAAGCCTAGGGAGGACGAAAATGACCTAAATGTGCAACCACTGACACAAAATCACATATTGGATGCACAAGATTGGTTAAAAACCCTAATTGGATTAGAATAAGCCTAGCGAGGACGAAAATGACTTAATTGGATTACCAATGGAACAAAATGACACAAAATCACATATTGGATGCATAAGATTGGTTACAAACCCTAATTAGATTAGAATAAGCCTAGCGAGGACGAAAATGACCTAATTGGATTACCAATGACACAAAATCACTCATTATATGCACAAGATTGGTTAAAAACCCTAATTGGATTAGAATAAGCCTAGGGAGGACGAAAATGACCTAAATGTGCAACCAATGACACAAAATCACATATTGGATGCACAAGATTGGTTAAAAACCCTAATTGGATTAGAATAAGCATAGGGAGGACGAAAATGACCTAAATGTGCAACCAATGACACAAAATCACTTATTATATGCACAAGATTGGTTAAAAACCCTAATTGGATTAGAATAAGCCTAGGGAGGACGAAAATGACCTAAATGTGCAACCAATGACACAAAATCACATATTGGATGCACAAGATTGGTTAAAAACCCTAATTGGATTAGAATAAGCCTAGGGAGGACGAAAATGACGTCAATGTGCAACCAATGACACAAAATCACATATTGGATGCATAAGATTGGTTAAAAACCCTAATTAGATTAGAATAAGCCTAGGGAGGACGAAAATGGCCTAAATGTTCAACCAATAACACAAAATGACACAAAATCACATATTGGATGCATAAGATTGGTTAAAAATTCTACTTGGATTAGCATAAGCCTAGCGAGGACGAAAATGACCTAATTGGATTACCAATGACATAAAATCACTTATTATATGCACAAGATTGGTTAAAAACCCTAATTGGATTAGAATAAGCCTAGGGAGGACGAAAATGACCTAAATGTGCAACCAATGACACAAAATCACATATTGGATGCACAAGATTGGTTAAAAACCCTAATTGGATTAGAATAAGCCTAGGGAGGACGAAAATGACATAAATGTTCAACCAATAACACAAAATGACACAAAATCACATATTGGATGCATAAGATTGGTTAAAAATTCTAATTGGATTAGAATAAGCCTAGCGAGGACGAAAATGACCTAATTGGATTACCAATGACATAAAATCACTTATTATATGCACAAGATTGGTTAAAAACCCTAATTGGATTAGAATAAGCCTAGGGAGGATGAAAATGACTTAAATGTGCAACCAATGACACAAAATCACATATTGGATGCCCAAGATTGGTTAAAAACCCTAATTGGATTAGAATAAGCCTAGGGAGGACGAAAATGACCTAAATGTGCAACCAATGACACAAAATCACATATTGGATGCACAAGATTGGTTAAAAACCCTAATTGGATTAGAATAAGCATAGGGACGACCAAAATGACCTAAATGTTCAACCAATGACACAAAATCACATATTGGATGCACAAGATTGGTTAAAAACCCTAATTGGATTAGAATAAGTTTAGCGAGGACGAAAATGACCTAATTGGATTACAAATGACACAAAATCACATATTGGATGCACAAGATAGGTTAAAAACCCTAATTGGATTAAAATAAGCCTAGGGAGGACGAAAATGACCTAAATGTGCAACCAATGACACCAAATCACATATTGATGCACAAGATTGGTTAAAAACCATAAATGGACTAGAATAAGCCTCTAGAGGACGAACATGACCAAAATTTCAACCAATGACACAAAATAACACAAAATCGCATATTGGATGCAGAAGATTAATTAAAAACCCTAATTGGATTTGAATAAGCCTAGTGAGGACGAAAATGACCTAATTGAATTACCAATGACACAAAATCACTTATTATATGCACAAGATTGGTTAAAAACCCTAATTGGATTAGAATAAGCCTAGGGAGGACGAAAATGACCTAAATGTGCAACCAATGACACAAAATCACATATTGGATGCACAAGATTGGTTAAAAACCCTAATTGGATTAGAATAAGCCTAGGGAGGACGAAAATGACCTAAATGTTCAACCAATGACACAAAATGACACAAAATCACATATTGGATGCACAAGATTGGTTAAAAACCCTAATTGGATTAGAATAAGCCTAGGGAGAACGAAAATGACCTAAATGTTCAACCAATGACACAAAATGACACAAAATCTCATATTGGATGCACAAGATTGGTTAAAAACCCTAATTGGATTAGAATTAGCCAAGGGAGGACGAAAATGACCTAAATGTTCAACCAATGACACAAAATCACATATTGGATGCACAAGATTGGTTAAAAACCCTAATTGGATTAGAATAAGCCTAGGGAGGACGAAAATGACCTAAATGTTCAACCAATGACACAGAATGACAGAAAATCACATATTGGATGCACAAGATTGGTTAAAAACCCTAATTGGATTAGAATAAGTCTAGGGAGGACGAAAATGACCTAAATGTTCAACCAATGACACAAAATGACACAAAATCACATATTGGATGCACAAGATTAGTTAAAAACCCTAATCGGATTAGAATAAGCCTAGGGAGAACGAAAATGACCTAAATGTTCAACCAATGACACAAAATCACATATTGGATGTAGAAGATTGGTTAAAAATCCTAATTGGATTAGAATAAGCCTCGGGAGGACGAAAATGACCTAAATGTTCAACCAATGACACAAAATGACACAAAATCACATATTGGATGCACAAGATTGGTTAAAAACCCTAATTGAATAAGAATAAGCCTAGCGAGGACGAAAATGACCTAATTGGGTTACCAATTATATAAAATCACTTATTATATGCACAAGATTGGTTAAAAACCCTAATTGGATTAGAATAAGCCTAGGGAGGACGAAAATGACCTAAATGTGCAACCAATGACACAAAATCACATATTGGATGCACAAGATTGGTTAAAAACCCTAATTGGATTAGAATAAGCCTAGGGAGGACGAAAATGACCTAAATGTTAAACCAATGACACAAATTGACACAAAATCACATATGGGATGCACAAGATTGGATAAAAATCCTAATTGGATTAGAATAAGCCTGGGGAGGACGAAATTTGCCTAAATGTTCAACCAATGACACAATATCACATATTGGATGCCCAAGATTGGTTAAAAACCCTAATTGGATTAGAATAAGCCTAGGGAGGACGAAAATGACCTAAATGTGCAACCAATGACACAAAATCACATATTGGATGCACAAGATTGGTTAAAAACCCTAATTGGATTAGAATAAGTCTAGGGAGGACCAAAATGACCTAAATGTTCAACCAATGACACAAAGTCACATATTGAATGCACAAGATTGGTTAAAAACCCTAATTGGATTAGAATAAGTCTAGCGAGGACGAAAATGAACTTATTGGATTACCAATGACACAAAATCACTTATTATATGCACAAGATTGGTTAAAGACCGTAATTGGCTTAGAATAAGCCTAGGGAGGACGAAAATGACAAAAATGTGCAACCAATGACACAAAATCACATATTGAATGCACAAGATTGGTTAAAAACCCTAATTGGATTAGAATAAGCCTAGGGAGGACGAAAATGACCTAAATGTTCAACCAATGACACAAAATCACATATTGGATGCAAAAGATTGGTTAAAAACCCTAATTGGATTAGAATAAGCCTATGGAGGACGAAAATGACCTAATTGGATTACCAATGACACAAAATCACTTATTATATACACAAGATTGGTTAAAAACGCTAATTAGATTAGATTAAGCCTACGGAGGACGAAAATGACCTAAATGTTCAACCAATGACACAAAATCACATACTGGATGCACAAGATTGGTTAAAAACCTAAATTGGATTAGAATAAGCGTAGGGAGGACGAAAATGACCTAAATGTTCAACCAATGACACAAAATCAAATATTGGATGCACAAGATTGGTTAAAAACCCTAATTGGATTAGAATAAGCATAGGGAGGACGAAAATGACCTAAATGTGCAACCAATGACACAAAATCACTTATTATATGCACAAGATTGGTTAAAAATCCTAATTGGATTAGAATAAGCCTAGGGAGGACGAAAATGACCTAAATGTGCAACCAATGACACAAAATCACATATTGGATGCACAAGATTGGTTAAAAACCCTAATTGGATTAAAATAAGCCTAGGGAGGACGAAAATGACCTAATTGGATTACCAATGACACAAAATCACTTATTATATGCACAAGATTGGTTTAAAACCCTAATTGGATTAGAATAAGCCTAGGGAGGACGAAAATGACCTAAATGTTCAACCAATGACACAAAATCACATATTGGAAGCACAAGATTGGTTAAAAACCCTAATTGGATTAGAATAAGCCTAGGGAGGACGAAAATGACCTAAATGTGCAACCAATGACACAAAATCCCATATTATATGCACAAGATTGGTTAAAAACCCTAATTGGATTAGACTAAGCCTAGGGAGGACGAAAATGACCTAAATGTTCAACCAATGACACAAAATCACTTATTTGATGCACAAGATTGGTTAGAAACCCTAATTGGATTACAATATGTCGAAGGATGATGAAAATGACTTAAATGTTCAACAAATGACACAAAATCAATTATTGGATGAACAAGATTGGTTAAAAACCCAAATTGGATTAAAATAAGCCTAGGGAGGACGAAAATGACCTAAATGTTCAACCAATGACACAAAATGACACAAAATCACATATTGGATGCACAAGATTGGTTAAAAACCCTAATTGGATTAGAATAAGCCTAGGGAGGACGAAAATGACTTAAATGTGCAACTAATGACACAAAATCACATATTGGATGCAAAAGATTGGTTAAAAACCCTAATTGGATTAGAATAAGCCTATGGAGGACGAAAATGACCTAATTGGATTACCAATGACACAAAATCACTTATTATATACACAAGATTGGTTAAAAATGCTAATTAGATTAGAATAAGCCTATGGAGGACGAAAATGACCTAAATGTTCAACCAATGACACAAAATCACATACTGGATGCACAAGATTGGTTAAAAACCCAAATTGGATTAGAATAAGCGTAGGGAGGACGAAAATGACCTAAATGTTCAACCAATGACACAAAATCACATATTGGATGCAAAAGATTGGTTAAAAACCCTAATTGGATTAGAATAAGCCTAGGGAGGACGAAAATGACATAAATGTGCAACCAATGACACAAAATCACATATTGGATGCACAAGATTGGTTAAAAACTCTAATTGGATTAGAAGAAGCCTAGCGAGTACGAAAATGACCTAAATGTGCAACCAATGACACAAAATCACTTATTATATGCACAAGATTGGTTAAAAACCCTAATTGGAATAGAATAAGCCTAGGGAGGACGAAAATGACCTAAATGTGCAACCAATGACACAAAATCACATATTGGATGCACAAGATTGGTTAAAAACCCTAATTTGATTAAAATAAGCCTAGGGAGGACGAAAATGACCTAATTGGATTACCAATGACACAAAATCACTTATTATATGCACAAGATTGGTTTAAAACCCTAATTGGATTAGAATAAGCCTAGGGAGGACGAAAATGACCTAAATGTTCAACCAATGACACAAAATCACATATTGGATGCACAAGATTGGTTAAAAACCCTAATTGGATTAGAATAAGCCTAGCGAGGACGAAAATGAACTTAATATTCAACCAATGACACAAAATGACACAAAATCACATATTGGATGCACAAGATTGGTTAAAAACCCTAATTGGATTAGAATAAGCCTAGGGAGGACGAAAATGACCTAAATGTTCAACCAATGACACAAAATGACACAAAATCACATATTGGATGAACAAGATCGGTTAAAAACCCTAACTGGATTAGAATAAGCCTAGGGAGGACGAAAATGACCTAAATGTTCAACCAATGACACAAAATGACACAAAATCACATATTGGATGCACAAGATTGGTTAAAAACCCTAATTGGATTAGAATAAGCCTAGGGAGGATGAAAATGACCTAAATGTTCAACCAATGACACAGAATGACACAAAATCACATATTGGATGCATGAGATTGGTTAAAAACGCTAATTGGAATAGAATAAGCCTAGGGAGGACGAAAATGACCTAAATTTTCATCAAATGACACAAAATGACATAAAATCACATATTGGATGCACAAGATTGGTTAAAAATCCTAATTGGATTAGAATAAGCCTAGGGAGGACGAAAATGACCTAAATGTTCAACCAATGACACAAAATCACATATTGGATGCACAAGATTGGTTAAAAACCCTAATTGGATTAGAATAAGCCTAGGAAGGACGAAAATGACCTAAATGTGCAACCAATGACACAAAATCACATATTGGATGCACAAGATTGGTTAAAAACCCTAATTGGATTAGAATAAGCCTAGGGAGGACGAAAATGACCTAAATGTGCAACCAATGACACAAAATCACATATTGGATGCACAAGATTGGTTAAAAACCCTAATTGGATTACAATAAGCCTAGCGAGGACGAAAATGACCTAATTGGATCACCAATGACAGAAAATGACACAAAATCACATATTGGATCCATAAGATTGGTCAAAAACCCTAATTGGATTAGAATAAGCCTAGCGAGGACGAAAATGACCTAATTGGATTACCAATGACACAAAATCACTTATTATATGCACAAGATTGGTTAAAAACCCTAATTGGATTAGAATAAGCCTAGGGAGGACGAAAATGACCTAAGTGTGCCACCAATGACACAAATATACATATTGGATGCACAAGATTGGTTAAAAACCCTAATTGGATTAAAATAAGCCTAGGGACGACGAAAATGACTTAAATGTTCAACCAATGACACAAAATGAGACGAAATCACATATTGGATGCACAAGATTGGTTAAAAACCCTAATTGGATTAGAATAAGCCTAGGGAGGACGAAAATGACCTAAATGTGCAACCAATGACACAAAATCACATATTGGATGCACAAGATTGGTTAAAAACCCTAATTGGATTAGAATAAGCCTAGGGAGGACGAAAATAACCTAAATTTTCAACCAATGACACAAAATGACACAAAATCACATATTGGATGCACAAGATTGGTTAAAAACCCTAATTGGATTAGAATAAGCCTAAGGAGCACGAAAATGACCTAAATGTGCAACCAATGACACAAAATCCCATATTGGATGCACAAGATGGGTTAAAAACCCTAATTGGATTAGAATAAGCCTGGGGAGGACGAAAATGACCTAAATGTTCAACCAATGACACAAAATGACACAAAATCACATATTGGATGCACAAGATTGGTTAAAAACCCTAATTGGATTAGAATAAGCCTAGGGAGGATGAAAATGACCTAAATGTGCAACCAATGACACAAAATCACTTATTATATGCACAAGATTGGTTAAAAACGCTAATTGGATTAGAATAAGCCTAGGGAGGACGAAATTGACCTAAATGTGCAACCAATGACACAAAATCACATATTGGATGCACAAGATTGGTTAAAAACCCTAATTGGATTAGAATAAGCCTAGGGAGCACGAAAATGACCTAAATGTGCAACCAATGACACAAAATCACATATTGGATGCACAAGATTGGTTAAAAACCCTAATTGGATTAGAATAAGCCTAGGGAGGACGAAAATAACCTAAATGTTCAACCAATGACATAAAATGACACAAAATCACATATTGGATGCACAAGATTGGTTAAAATCCCTAATTGGATTAAAATAAGCCTAGGGAGGACGAAAATGACCTAAATGTTCAACCAATGACACAAAATGACAATAATTATCATATTGGATGCACAAGATTGATTAAAAACCCTAATTGGATTAGAATAAGCCTAGCGAGGACGAAAATGACCTAATTGGATTACCAATGACACAAAATCACTTATTATATGCACAAGATTGGTTAAAAACGCTAATTGGATTAGAATAAGCCTAGGGAGGACGAAAATGACCTAAATGTTCAACCAATGACACAAAATGACACAAAATCACATATTGGATGCACAAGATTGGTTAAAAACCCTAATTGGATTAGAATAAGCCTAGGGAGGACGAAAATGAACTAAATGTTCAACCAATGACACAAAATGACACAAAATCACATATTGGATGCACAAGATTGGTTAAAAACCTTAATTGGATTAGAATAAGCCTAGGGAGGACGAAAATGACCTAAATGTTCAACCAATGACACAAAATGACACAAAATCACATATTGGATGCACAAGATTGGTTAAAAACCCTAATTGGATTAGAATAAGCCTAGGGAGGACGAAAATGACTTAAATGTGCAACTAATGACACAAAATCACATATTGGATGCAAAAGATTGGTTAAAAACCCTAATTGGATTAGAATAAGCCTATGGAGGACGAAAATGACCTAATTGGATTACCAATGACACAAAATCACTTATTATATACACAAGATTGGTTAAAAACGCTAATTAGATTAGAATAAGCCTACGGAGGAAGAAAATGACCTAAATGTTCAACAATTGACACGAAATCATATACTGGATGCACAAGATTGGTTAAAAACCCAAATTGGATTAGAATAAGCGTAGGGAGGACGAAAATGACCTAAATGTTCAACCAATGACACAAAATCAAATATTGGATGCACAAGATTGGTTAAAAACCCTAATTGGATTAGAATAAGCATAGGGAGGACGAAAATGACCTAAATGTGCAACCAATGACACAAAATCACTTATTATATGCACAAGATTGGTTAAAAATCCTAATTGGATTAGAATAAGCCTAGGGAGGACGAAAATGACCTAAATGTGCAACCAATGACACAAAATCACATATTGGATGCACAAGATTGGTTAAAAACTCTAATTGGATTAGAAGAAGCCTAGCGAGTACGAAAATGACCTAAATGTGCAACCAATGACACAAAATCACTTATTATATGCACAAGATTGGTTAAAAATCCTAATTGGATTAGAATAAGCCTAGGGAGGACGAAAATGACCTAAATGTGCAACCAATGACACAAAATCACATATTGGATGCACAAGATTGGTTAAAAACTCTAATTGGATTAGAAGAAGCCTAGCGAGTACGAAAATGACCTAAATGTGCAACCAATGACACAAAATCACTTATTATATGCACAAGATTGGTTAAAAACCCTAATTGGATTAGACTAAGCCTAGGGAGGACGAAAATGACCTAAATGTTCAACCAATGACACAAAATCACTTATTTGATGCACAAGATTGGTTAGAAACCCTAATTGGATTACAATATGTCGAAGGATGATGAAAATGACTTACATGTTCAACAAATGACACAAAATCAATTATTGGATGAACAAGATTGGTTAAAAACCTAAATTGGATTAAAATAAGCCTAGGGAGGACGAAAATGACCTAAATGTTCAACCAATGACACAAAATGACACAAAATCACATATTGGATGCACAAGATTGGTTAAAAACCCTAATTGGATTAGAATAAGCCTAGGGAGGACGAAAATGACTTAAATGTGCAACTAATGACACAAAATCACATATTGGATGCAAAAGATTGGTTAAAAACCCTAATTGGATTAGAATAAGCCTATGGAGGACGAAAATGACCTAATTGGATTACCAATGACACAAAATCACTTATTATATACACAAGATTGGTTAAAAACGCTAATTAGATTAGAATAAGCCTATGGAGGACGAAAATGACCTAAATGTTCAACCAATGACACAAAATCACATACTGGATGCACAAGATTGGTTAAAAACCCAAATTGGATTAGAATAAGCGTAAGGAGGACGAAAATGACCTAAATGTTCAACCAATGACACAAAATCACATATTGGATGCAAAAGATTGGTTAAAAACCCTAATTGGATTAGAATAAGCATAGGGAGGACGAAAATGACCTAAATGTGCAACCAATGACACAAAATCACTTATTATATGCACAAGATTGGTTAAAAACCCTAATTGGATTAGAATAAGCCTTGGGAGGACGAAAATGACCTAAATGTGCAACCAATGACACAAAATCACATATTGGATGCACAAGATTGGTTAAAAACTCTAATTGGATTAGAAGAAGCCTAGCGAGTACGAAAATGACCTAAATGTGCAACCAATGACACAAAATCACTTATTATATGCACAAGATTGGTTAAAAACCCTAATTGGATTAGACTAAGCCTAGGGAGGACGAAAATGACCTAAATGTTCAACCAATGACACAAAATCACTTATTTGATGCACAAGATTGGTTAGAAACCCTAATTGGATTACAATATGTCGAAGGATGATGAAAATGACTTACATGTTCAACAAATGACACAAAATCAATTATTGGATGAACAAGATTGGTTAAAAACCTAAATTGGATTAAAATAAGCCTAGGGAGGACGAAAATGACCTAAATGTTCAACCAATGACACAAAATGACACAAAATCACATATTGGATGCACAAGATTGGTTAAAAACCCTAATTGGATTAGAATAAGCCTAGGGAGGACGAAAATGACTTAAATGTGCAACTAATGACACAAAATCACATATTGGATGCAAAAGATTGGTTAAAAACCCTAATTGGATTAGAATAAGCCTATGGAGGACGAAAATGACCTAATTGGATTACCAATGACACAAAATCACTTATTATATACACAAGATTGGTTAAAAACGCTAATTAGATTAGAATAAGCCTATGGAGGACGAAAATGACCTAAATGTTCAACCAATGACACAAAATCACATACTGGATGCACAAGATTGGTTAAAAACCCAAATTGGATTAGAATAAGCGTAAGGAGGACGAAAATGACCTAAATGTTCAACCAATGACACAAAATCACATATTGGATGCAAAAGATTGGTTAAAAACCCTAATTGGATTAGAATAAGCATAGGGAGGACGAAAATGACCTAAATGTGCAACCAATGACACAAAATCACTTATTATATGCACAAGATTGGTTAAAAACCCTAATTGGATTAGAATAAGCCTAGGGAGGACGAAAATGACCTAAATGTGCAACCAATGACACAAAATCACTTATTATATGCACAAGATTGGTTAAAAACCCTAATTGGATTAGAATAAGCCTAGGGGGGACAAAAATGACCTAAATGAGCAACCAATGACACAAAATCACATATTGGATGCACAAGATTGGTTAAAAACCCTAATTGGATTAGAATAAGCCTAGGGAGCACGAAAATGACCTAAATGTGCAACCAATGACACAAAATCCCATATTGGATGCACAAGATGGGTTAAAAACCCTAATTGGATTAGAATAAGCCTAGGGAGGACGAAAATGACCTAAATGTTCAACCAATGACACAAAATGACACAAAATCACATATTGGATGCACAAGATTGGTTAAAAACCCTAATTGGATTAGAATAAGCCTAGGGAGGACGAAAATGACCTAAGTGATCAACCAATGACACAAAATGACACAAAATGACACAAAATCACATATTGGATGCACAAGATTGGTTAAAAACCCTAATTGGATTAGAATAAACCTAGCGAGGACGAAAATGACCTAAATGTTCAACCAATGACACAAAATGACACAAAATCACATATTGCATGCACAAGATTGGTTAAAAACCCTAATTGGATTAGAATAAGCCTAGGGAGGACGAAAATGACCTAAATGTTCAACCAATGACACAAAATCACATATTGGATGCACAAGATTGGTTAAAAACCTTAATTGGAATAAAATAAGCCTAGGGAGGACGAAATTGACCTAATTGTTCAACCAATGACACAAAATGACACAAAATCACACATTGGATGCACAAGATTGGTTAAAAACCTTAATTGGATTAGAATAAGCCTAGGGAGGACGAAAATGACCTAAATGTTCAACCAATGACACAAAATGACACAAAATCACATATTGGATGCACAAGATTGGTTAAAAACCCTAATTGGATTAGAATAAGCCTAGGGAGGACGAAAATCACGTAAATGTTCAACCAATGACACAAAATGACACAAAATCACATATTGGATGCACAAGATTGGTTAAAAACACTAATTGGATTGGAATAAGTCTAGGGAGGACAAAAATGACCTAAATGTTCAACCAATGACACAAAATGACACAAAATCACATATTGGATGCACAAGATTGGTTTAAAACCCTAATTGGGTTGGAATAAGCCTAGGGAGGACGAAATTGACCTAAATGTTCAACCAATGACACAAAATGACCCAAAATCACATATTGGACGCACAAGATTGGTTAAAAACCCTAATTGGATTAGAATAAGCCTAGGGAGGACGAAAATGACCTAAATGTTCAACCAATGACACAAAATGACACAAAATCACATATTGGATGCACAAGATTGGTTAAAAACCCTAATTGGATTAGAATAAGCCTAGGGAGGACGAAAATGACCTAAATGTTCAACCAATGACACAAAATCACATATTGGATGTACAAGATTGGATAAAAACCCTAATTGGATTAGAATAAGCCTAGGGAGGAAGAAAATGACCTAAATGTTCAACCAATGACACAAAATCACATATTGGATGCACAAGATTGGTTAAAAACCCTAATTGGATTAGAATAAGCCTAAGGGGGACGAAAATGACCTAAATGTTTAACCAATGACACAAAATCACATATTGGATGCACAAGATTGGTTAAAAACCCTAATTGGATTAGAATAAGCCTAGGGAGGACGAAAATGACCTAAATGTTCAACCAATGACAAAAAATGACACAAAATCACATATTGGATGCCCAATATTGGTTAAAAACCCTAATTGGATTAGAATAAGCCTAGGGAGGACGAAAATGACCTAAATGTTCAACCAATGACACAAAATCACATATTGGATGCACAAGATTGGTTAAAAACCCTAATTGGATTAGAATAAGCCTAGGGTGGACGAAAATGATCTAAATGTTCAACCAATGACACAAAATGAAACAAAATCACATATTGGATGCACAAGATTGGTTAAAAACCCTAATTGGATTAGAATAAGCCTAGGGAGGACGAAAATGACCTAAATGTTCAACCAATGACACAAAATCACATATTGGTTGCACAAGATTGGTTAAAAACCCTAATCGGATTAAAATAAGCCTAGGGAGGACGAAAATGACCTAAATGTTCAACCAATGACACAAAATCACATATTGGATGCACAAGATTGGTTAAAAACCCTAATTGGATTAGAATAAGCCTAGGGAGGACGAAAATGACCTAAATGTTCAACCAATGATACAAAATGACACAAAATCACATATTGGATGCACAAGGCTGGTTAAAAACCCTAATTGGATTAGAATAAGCCTAGGGAGGACGAAAATGACCTAAATGTTCAACCAATGACACAAAATGACACAAAATCACATATTGGATGCACAAGATTGGTTAAAAACCCTAATTGGATTAGAATAAGCCTAGGGAGGACGAAAATAACCTAAATGTTCAACGAATGACAAAAAATCACATATTGGATGCATAAGATTGGTTAAAAACCCTAATTGGATTAGAATAAGCCTAGGGAGGACGAAAATGACCTAAATGTTCAACCAATGACACAAAATGACACAAAATCACATATTGGATGCACAAGATTGGTTAAAAACCCTAATTGGATTAGAATAAGCCTAGGGAGGACGAAAATGACCTAATTGGATTACATATGACACAAAATGACAGAAAATGACACAAAATCACAAATTGGATGCACAAGATTGGTTAAAAACCCTAATTGGATTAGAATAAGCCTAGGGAGGACGAAAATGACCTAAATGTTCAACCAATGACACAAAATGACACAAAATCACATATTGGATGCACAAGATTGGTTAAAAACCCTAATTGGATTAGAATAAGCCTAGGGAGGACGAAAATGACCTAAATGTTCAACCAATGACACAAAATGACACAAAATCACATATTGGATGAACAAGATCGGTTAAAAACCCTAACTGGATTAGAATAAGCCTAGGGAGGACGAAAATGACCTAAATGTTCAACCAATGACACAAAATGACACAAAATCACATATTGGATGCACAAGATTGGTTAAAAACCCTAATTGGATTAGAATAAGCCTAGGGAGGATGAAAATGACCTCAATGTTCAACTAGTGACACAAAATCACATATTGGATACACAAGATTGGTTAAAAACGCTAATTGGATTAGAATAAGCCTAGGGAGGACGAAAATGACCTAAATGTTCAACCAATGACACAAAATGACACAAAATCACATATTGGATGCACAAGATTGGTTAAAAACCCTAATTGGATTAGAATAAGCCTAGGGAGGACGAAAATGACCTAAATGTTCAACCAATGACACAAAATGACACAAAATCACATATTGGATGCACAAGATTGGTTAAAAACCCTAATTGGATTAGAATAATCCTAGGGAGGACGAAAATGACCTAAATGTTCAACCAATGACACAAAATCACATATTGGATGCACAAGATTGGATAAAAACCCTAATTGGATTAGAATAAGCCTAGGGAGGAAGAAAATGACCTAAATGTTCAACCAATGACACAAAATCACATATTGGATGCACAAGATTGGTTAAAAACCCTAATTGGATTAGAATAAGCCTAAGGGGGACGAAAATGACCTAAATGTTTAACCAATGACACAAAATCACATATTGGATGCACAAGATTGGTTAAAAACCCTAATTGGATTAGAATAAGCCTAGGGAGGACGAAAATGACCTAAATGTTCAACCAATGACACAAAATCACATATTGGATGTACAAGATTGGTTAAAAACCTTAATTGGATTAGAATAAGCCTAGGGAGGACGAAAATGACCTAAATGTTCAACCAATGACACAAAATGACACAAAATCACATATTGGATGCACAAGATTGGTTAAAAACCCTAATTGGATTAGAATAAGCCTAGGGAGGACGAAAATGACCTAAATTTGCAATCAATGACACAAAATCACATATTGGATGCACAAGATTGGTTAAAAACCCTAATTGGATTACAATAAGCCTAGCGAGGACGAAAATGACCTAATTGGATTACCAATGACACAAAATGACACAAAATCACATATTGGATGCATAAGATTGGTTAAAAACCCTAATTGGATTAGAATAAGCCTAGCGAGAACGAAAATGACCTAATTGGTTTACCAATGACACAAAATCACTTATTATATGCACAAGATTGGTTAAAAACCCTAATTGGATTAGAATAAGCCTAGGGAGGACGAAAATGACCTAAATGTGCAACCAATGACACAAAATCACATATTGGATGCACAAGATTGGTTAAAAACCCTAATTGGATTAGAATAAGCCTAGGGAGGACGAAAATGACCTAAATGTTCAACCATTGACACAAAATGACACAAAATCACATATTGGATGCACAAGATTGGTTAAAAACCATAATTGGATTAGAATAAGCCTAGGGAGGACGAAAATGACCTAAATGTTCAACCAATGACACAAAATGACACAAAATCACATATTGGATGCACAAGATTGGTTAAAAACCCTAATTGGATTAGAATAAGCCTAGGGAGGATGAAAATGAACTAAATGTTCAACCAATGACATAAAATCACATATTGGATGCACAAGATTGGTTAAAAACCCTAATTGGATTAGAATAAGCCTAGGGAGGACGAAAATGACCAAAATGTTCAACCAATAACACAAAATGACATAAAATCACATATTGAATGCACAAGATTGGTTAAAAACCCTAATTGGATTATTATCAGCCTAGGGAAGATGAAAATGACCTAAATGTTCAACCAATGACACAAAATGACACAAAATCACATATTGGATGCACAAGATTGGTTAAAATCCCTAATTGGATTAGAATAAGCCTAGGGAGGACGAAAATGACCTAAATGTTCAACCAATGACACAAAATGACACAAAATCACATATTGGATGCACAAGATTGGTTAAAAACCCTAATTGGATTAGAATAAGCCTAGGGAGGACGAAAATGACCTAAATGTTCAACCAATGACACAAAATGACAAAAAATCACATATTGGATGCACAAGATTTGTTAAAAACCCTAATTGGATTAGAATAAGCCTAGGGAGGACGAAAATGACCTAAATGTTCAACCAATGACACAAAATCACATATTGAATGCACAAGATTGGTTTAAAACCCTAATTGGATTAGAATAAGCCTAGGGACGACGAAAATGACCTAAATTTTCAACCAATTACACAAAATAACACAAAGTCACATATTGGATGCACAAGATTGGTTAAAAATCCTAATTGGATTAGAATAAGCCTAGGGAGGACGAAAATGACCTAAATGTTCAACCAATGACACAAAATGACACAAAATCACATATTGGATGCACAAGATTGGTTAAAAACCCTAATTGGATTAGAATAAGCCTAGGGAGGACGAAAACGACTTAAATGTTCAACTGATGACACAAAATGACACAAAATCACATATTGGATGCACAAGATTGGTTAAAAACCCTAATTGATTAGAATAAGCCTAGGGAGGACGAAAATGACCTAAATGTTCAACCAATGACACAAAATGACACAAAATCACATATTGGATGCACAAGATTGGTTAAAAACCCTAATTGGATTAGAATAAGCCTAGGGAGGACGAAAATGACCTAAATGTTCAACCAATGACACAAAATGACACAAAATCACATATTGGATGCACAAGATTGGTTAAAAACCCTAATTGGATTAGAATAAGCCTAGGGAGGACGAAAATGACCTACATGTTCAACCAATGACACAAAATGACACAAAATCACATATTGGATGCACAAGATTGGTAAAAAACCTTAATTGGTTTAGAATAAGCCTAGGGAAGACGAAAATGACCTAAATGTTCAACCAATGACACAAAATGACACAAAATCACATATTGGATGCACAAGATTGGTTAAAAACCCTAATTAGATTAGAATAAGCCTAGGGAGGACGAAAATGACCTAAATGTTCAACCAATGACACAAAATGACACAAAATCACATATTGGATGCACAAGATTGGTTAAAAACCCTAATTGGATTAGAATAAGCCTAGGGAGGACGAAAATGACCTAAATGTTCAACCAATGACACAAAATCACATATTGGATGCACAAGATTGGTTAAAAAACCTAATTGGATTAGAATAAGCCTAGGGGGGACAAAAATGACCTAAATGTTCAACCAATGACACAAAATCAGAAATTGGATGCACAAGATTGGTTAAAAAACCTAATTGGATTAGAATAAGCCTAGGGAGGACAAAAATGACCTAAATGTTCAACCAATGACACAAAATCACATACTGGATGCACAAGATTGGTTAAAAACCCTAATTGGATTAGAATAAGCCTAGGGAGGACGAAAATGACCTAAATGTTCAACCAATGACACAAAATGACACAAAATCACATATTGGATGCACAACATTGGTTAAAAACACTAATTGGATTAGAATAACTCTAAGGAGGACGAAAATGACCTAAATGTTCAACCAATGACACAAAATCACATATTGGATGCACAAGATTGGTTAAAAACCCTAATTGGATTAGAATAAGCCTAGGGAGGACGAAAATAACCTAAATGTTCAACCAATGACATAAAATGACACAAAATCACATATTGGATGCACAAGATTGGTTAAAATCCCTAATTGGATTAAAATAAGCCTAGGGAGGACGAAAATGACCTAAATGTTCAACCAATGACACAAAATGACAATAAATCTCATATTGGATGCACAAGATTGATTAAAAACCCTAATTGGATTAGAATAAGCCTAGCGAGGACGAAAATGACCTAATTGGATTACCAATGACATAAAATCACTTATTATATGCACAAGATTGGTTAAAAACCCTAATTGGATTAGAATAAGCGTAGGGAGGACGAAAATGACCTAAATGTGCAACCAATGACACAAAATCACATATTGGATGCACAAGATTGGTTAAAAACCCTAATTGGATTAGAATAAGCCTAGGGAGGACGAAAATAACCTAAATGTTCAACCAATGACATAAAATGACACAAAATCACATATTGGATGCACAAGATTGGTTAAAATCCCTAATTGGATTAAAATAAGCCTAGGGAGGACGAAAATGACCTAAATGTTCAACCAATGACACAAAATGACAATAAATCTCATATTGGATGCACAAGATTGATTAAAAACCCTAATTGGATTAGAATAAGCCTAGCGAGGACGAAAATGACCTAATTGGATTACCAATGACACAAAATCACTTATTATATGCCCAAGATTGGTTAAAAACGCTAATTGGATTAGAATAAGCCTAGGGAGGACGAAATTGACCTAAATGTGCAACCAATGACACAAAATCACATATTGGATGCACAAGATTGGTTAAAAACCCTAATTGGATTAGAATAAGCCTAGGGAGCACGAAAATGACCTAAATGTGCAACCAATGACACAAAATCCCATATTGGATGCACAAGATTGGTTAAAAACCCTAATTGAATTAGAATAAGCCTAGGGAGGACGAAAATGATCTACATGTTCAACCAATGACACAAAATGACACAGAATCACATATTTGATGCACAAGATTGGTTAAAAACCCTAATTGGATTAGAATAAGCCTAGGGAGGACGAAAATAACCTAAATTTTCAACCAATGACACAAAATCACATATTGGATGCACAAGATTGGTTAAAAACCCTAATTGGATTAGAATAAGCCTAGCGAGGACGAAAATGACCTAATTGGATTACCAATGACACAAAATCACTTATGATATGCACAAGATAGGTTAAAAAACCTAATTGGATTAGAATAAGCCTAGGGAGGATGAAAATGACCTAAATGTGCAACCAATGAGACAAAATCACATATTGGATGCACAAGATTGGTTAAAAACCCTAATTGGATTAGAATAAGCCTATCGAGGACGAAAATGACCTAATTGGAATACCAATGACACAAAATCACTTATTATATGCAAAAGATTGGTTAAAAACCCTAATTGGATTAGAATAAGCCTAGGGAGCACGAAAATGACCTAAATGTGCAACCAATGACACAAAATCCCATACTGGATGCATAAGATTGGTTAAAAACCCTAATTGGATTAGAATAAGCCTAGGGAGGACGAAAATAACCTAAATGTTCAACCAATGTCACAAAATCACATATTGGATGCAAAAGATTGGTTAAAAACCCTAATTGGATTAGAATAAGCCTATGGAGGACGAAAATGACCTAATTGGATTACCAATGACACAAAATCACTTATTATATGCACAAGATTGGTTAAAAACGCTAATTGGATTAGAATAAGCCTAGGGAGGACGAAATTGACCTAAATGTGCAACCAATGACACAAAATCACATATTGGATGCACAAGATTGGTTAAAAACCCTAATTGGATTAGAATAAGCCTAGCGAGGACGAAAATGATCTAATTGGATTACCAATGACACAAAATCACTTATTATATGCACAAGATTGGATAAAAACCCTAATTGGATTAGAATAAGCCTAGGGAGGACGAAAATGACCTAAATGTGCAACCAATGACACAAAATCACATATTGGATGCACAAGATTGGTTAAAAACCCTAATTGGATTAGAATAAGCCTAGAGAGGACGAAAATGACCTAAATGTGCAACCAATGACACAAAATCACATATTGGATGCACAAGATTGGTTAAAAACCCTAATTGGATTAGAATAAGCCTAGCGAGGACGAAAATGACCTAATTGGATTACCAATGACACAAAATAAATTATTATATGCACAAGATTAGTTAAAAACCCTAATTGGATTAGAATAAGCCTAGGGAGGACGAAAATGACCTAAATGTGCAACCAATGACACAAACTCACATATTGGATGCACAAGATTGGTTAAAAACCCTAATTGGATTAGAATAAGCCTAGCGAGGACGAAAATGACCTAATTGGATTACCAATGACACAAAATCACTTATTATATGCACAAGATTGGTTAAAAACCCTAATTGGATTAGAATAAGCCTAGGGAGGATGAAAATGACCTAAATGTGCAACCAATGACAGAAAATCACATATTGGATGCACAAGATTGGTTAAAAACCCTAATTGGATTAGAATAAGCCTAGGGAGGACGAAAATGACCTTATTGGATTACCAATGACACAAAATCACTTATTATATGCACAAGATTGGTTAAAAACCCTAATTGGATTAGAATAAGCCTAGCGAGGACGAAAATGACCTAATTGGATTACCAATGACACAAAATCACTTATTATATGCACAAGATTGGTTAAAAACCCTAATTGGATTAGAATATGCCTAGGGAGGACGAAAGTTACCTAAATGTGCAACCAATGACACAAAATCCCATATTGGATGCACAAGATTGGTTAAAAACCCTAATTGGATTAGAATAAGCCTAGGGAGGACGAAAATGACCTAAATGTTAAACCAATGACACAAAATGACACAAAATCACATATTGGATGCACAAGATTGGTTAAAAACCCTAATTGGATTAGAATAAGCCTAGCGAGGACGAAAATGACCTAATTGGATTACCAATGACACAAAATCAATTATTATATGCACAAGATTGGTTAAAAACCCTAATTGGATTGGAATAAGGCTAGGGAGGACGAAAATGACCTAAATGTTCAACCAATGACACAAAATCACATATTGGATGCACAAGATTGGTTAAAAACCCTAATTGGATTAGAATAAGCCTAGGGAGGACGAAAATGACCTAAATGTTCAACCAATGACACAAAATGACACAAAATCACATATTGGATGCACAAGATTGGTTAAAAACCCTAATTGGATTAGAATAAGCCTAGGGAGAACAAAAATGACCTAAATATTCAACCAATGACAAAAAATCACATATTGGATGCACAAGATTGGTTAAAAACCCTAATTGGATTAGAATAAGCCTAGGGAGGACGAAAATGACCTAAATGTTCAACCAATGACACAAAATCACATATTGGATGCACTAGATTGGTTAAAAACCCTAATTGGATTAGAATAAGCCTAGGGAGGACGAAAATGACCTAAATGTTCAACCGATGACACAAAATGATACAAAATCACATATTGGATGCACAAGATTGGTTAAAAACCCTAATTGGATTAGAATAAGCCTAGGGAGGACGAAAATGACCTAAATGTTCAACCAACGACACAAAATCACATATTGGATGCACAAGATTGGTTAAAAACCCTAATTGGATTAGAATAAGACTAGGGAGGACGAAAATGACCTAAATGTTCAACCAATGACACAAAATCACATATAGGATGCACAAGATTGGTTAAAAACCCTAATTGGATTAGAATAAGCCTAGGGAGGACGAAAATGACCTAAATGTTCAACCAATGACACAAAATCACATATTGGATGCACAAGATTGGTTAAAAACCCTAATTGGATTAGAATAAGCCTAGCGAGGACGAAAATGACCTAATTGGATTACCAATGACACAAAATCACTTATTATATGCACAAGATAGGTTAAAAACCCTAATTGGATTAGAATAAGCCTAGGGAGGATGAAAATGACCTAAATGTGCAACCAATGACACAAAATCACATATTGGATGCACAAGATTGGTTAAACAACCCTAATTGGATAAGAATAAGCCTAGGGAGGATGAAAATGACCTAAATGTTCAACCAATGACACAAAATCACATATTGGATGCACAAGATTGGTTAAAAACCCTAATTGGATTAGAATAAGCCTATCGAGGACGAAAATGACCTAATTGGAATACCAATGACACAAAATCACTTATTATATGCACAAGATTGGTTAAAAACCCTAATTGGATTAGAATAAGCCTAGGGAGCACGAAAATGACCTAAAGGTGCAACCAATGACACAAAATCCCATAGTGGATGCACAAGATGGGTTAAAAACCCTAATTGGATTAGAATAAGCCTAGGGAGGACGAAAATGACCTAAATGTTCAACCAATGACACAAAATGACACAAAATCACATATTGGATGCACAAGATTGGTTAAAAACCCTAATTGGATTAGAATAAGCCTAGGGAGGACGAAAATGACCTAAATGTGCAACCAATGACAGAAAATCACATATTGGATGCACAAGATTGGTTTAATACCCAAATTGGATTAGAATAAGCCTAGGGAAGACGAAAATGACCTAAATGTTCAACCAATGACACAAAATGACACAAAATCACATATTGGATGCATAAGATTGATTAAAAACCCTAATTGGATTAGAATAAGCCTAGCGAGGGCGAAAATGACCTAATTGGATTACCAATGACATAAAATCACTTATTATATGCACAAGATTGGTTAAAAACCCTAATTGGATTAGAATAAGCCTAGGGAGAACGAATATGACCTAAATGTTCAACCAATGACACAAAATGACCCAAAATCACATATCTGATGCACAAGATTGGTTAAAAACCCTAATTGGATTAGAATAAGCCTAGGGAGGACGAAAATGACCTAAATGTGCAACCAATGACACAAAATCACATATTGGATGCACAAGATTGGTTAAAAACCCTAATTGGATTAGAATAAGCCAAGGGAGGACGAAAATGACCTAAATGTTCAACGAATGACACAAATTGACACAAAATCACATATGGGATGCACAAGATTGGTTAAAAACCCTAATTGGATTAGAATAAGCCTAGGGAGGACGAAAATGACCTAAATGTGCAACCAATGACACAAAATCACATATTGGATGCACAAGATTGGTTAAAAACCCTAATTGGATTAGAATAAGCCTAGGGAGGACGAGAATGACCTAAATGTGCAACCAATGACACAAAATCACATATTGGATGCATAAGATTGGTTAAAAATCTTAATTGGATTAGAATAAGCCTAGCGAGGACGAAATTTGCCTAAATGTTCAACCAATGACACAAAATCACATATTGGATGCACAAGATTGGTTAAAAACCCTAATTGGATTAGAATAAGCCTAGGGAGGACGAAAATGACCTAAATGTGCAACCAATGACACAAAATCACATATTGGATGCACAAGATTGGTTAAAAACCCTAATTGGATTAGAATTAGCCTAGGGAGGACGAAAATGACCTAAATGTGCCACCAATGACACAAAATCACATATTGGATGCACAAGATTGGTTAAAAACCCTAATTGGATTAGAATAAGCCTAGGGAGGACGAAAATGACCTAAATGTGCAACCAATGACACAAAATCACATATTGGATGCACAAGATTGGTTAAAAACCCTAATTGGATTACAATAAGCCTAGCGAGGATGAAAATGACCTAATTGGATTACCAATGACACAAAATGACACAAAATCACATATTGGATGCATAAGATTGGTTAAAAACCCTAATTGGATTAGAATAAGCCTAGCGAGGACAAAAATGACCTAATTGGATTACCAATGACACAAAATGACTTATTATATGCACAAGATTGGTTAAAAACCCTAATTGGATTAGAATAAGCCTAGGGAGGACGAAAATGACCTAAATGTGCAACCAATGACACAAAATCACATATTGGATGCACAAGATTGGTTAAAAACCCTAATTGGATTAGAATAAGCCTAGCGAGGACGAAAATGACCTAATTGTTGAACCAATGACCCAAAATCACATATTGGATGCAAAAGATTGGTTAAAAACCCTAATTGGATTAGAATTAGCCTATGGAGGACGAAAATGACCTAATTGGATTACCAATGACACAAAATCACTTATTATATGCACAAGATTGGTTAAAAACGCTAATTGGATTAGAATAAGCCTAGGGAGGACGAAATTGACCTAAATGTGCAACCAATGACACAAAATCACATATTGGATGCACAAGATTGATTAAAAACCCTAATTGGATTAGAATAAGCCTAAGGAGCACGAAAATGACCTAAATGTGCAACCAATAACACAAAATCCCATATTGGATGCACAAGATGGGTTAAAAACCCTAATTGGATTAGAATAAGCCTAGGGAGGACGAAAATGACCTAAATGTTAAACCAATGACACAAAATGACACAAAATCACATATTGGATGCACAAGATTGGTTAAAAACCCTAATTGGATTATAATAAGCCTAGCGAGGACGAAAATGACCTAATTGGATTACCAATGACACAAAATCACTTATTATATGCACAAGATAGGTTAAAAACCCTAATTGGATTAGAATAAGCCTAGGGAGGATGAAAATGACCTAAATGTGCAACCAATGACACAAAATCACATATTGGATGCACAAGATTGGTTAAACAACCCTAATTGGATAAGAATAAGCCTAGGGAGGACGAAAATGACCTAAATGTTCAACCAATGACACAAAATCACATATTGGATGCACAAGATTGGTTAAAAACCCTAATTGGATTAGAATAAGCCTATCGAGGACGAAAATGACCTAATTGGAATACCAATGACAAAAAATCACTTATTATATGCACAAGATTAGTTAAAAACCCTAATTGGATTAGAATAAGCCTAGGGAGCACGAAAATGACCTAAATGTGCAACCAATGACACAAAATCCCATACTGGATGCATAAGATTGGTTAAAAACCCTAATTGGATTAGAATAAGCCTAGGGAGGACGAAAATAACCTAAATGTTCAACCAATGTCACAAAATCACATATTGGATGCAAAAGATTGGTTAAAAACCCTAATTGGATTAGAATAAGCCTATGGAGGACGAAAATGACCTAATTGGATTACCAATGACACAAAATCACTTATTATATGCACAAGATTGGTTAAAAACGCTAATTGGATTAGAATAAGCCTAGGGAGGACGAAATTGACCTAAATGTGCAACCAATGACACAAAATCACATATTGGATGCACAAGATTGGTTAAAAACCCTAATTGGATTAGAATAAGCCTAGCGAGGACGAAAATGATCTAATTGGATTACCAATGACACAAAATCACTTATTATATGCACAAGATTGGATAAAAACCCTAATTGGATTAGAATAAGCCTAGGGAGGACGAAAATGACCTAAATGTGCAACCAATGACACAAAATCACATATTGGATGCACAAGATTGGTTAAAAACCCTAATTGGATTAGAATAAGCCTAGAGAGGACGAAAATGACCTAAATGTGCAACCAATGACACAAAATCACATATTGGATGCACAAGATTGGTTAAAAACCCTAATTGGATTAGAATAAGCCTAGCGAGGACGAAAATGACCTAATTGGATTACCAATGACACAAAATAAATTATTATATGCACAAGATTAGTTAAAAACCCTAATTGGATTAGAATAAGCCTAGGGAGGACGAAAATGACCTAAATGTGCAACCAATGACACAAACTCACATATTGGATGCACAAGATTGGTTAAAAACCCTAATTGGATTAGAATAAGCCTAGCGAGGACGAAAATGACCTAATTGGATTACCAATGACACAAAATCACTTATTATATGCACAAGATTGGTTAAAAACCCTAATTGGATTAGAATAAGCCTAGCGAGGACTAAAATGACCTAATTGTTGAACCAATGACACAAAATCACATATTGGATGCAAAAGATTGGTTAAAAACCCTAATTGGATTAGAATAAGCCTATGGAGGACGAAAATGACCTAATTGGATTACCAATGACACAAAATCACTTATTATATGCACAAGATTGGTTAAAAACGCTAATTGGATTAGAATAAGCCTAGGGAGGACGAAATTGACCTAAATGTGCAACCAATGACACAAAATCACATATTGGATGCAAAAGATTGATTAAAAACCCTAATTGGATTAGAATAAGCCTAGCGAGGACCAAAATGACCTAATTGGATTACCAATGACACAAAATCACTTATTATATGCTCAAGATTGGTTAAAAACGCTAATTGGATTAGAATAAGCCTAGGGATGACGAAATTGACCTAAATGTGCAACCAATGACACAAAATCACATATTGGATGCAAAAGATTGATTAAAAACCCTAATTGGATTAGAATAAGCCTAGCGAGGACGAAAATGACCTAATTGGATTACCAATGACACAAAATAACTTATTATATGCACAAGATTAGTTAAAAACCCTAATTGGATTAGAATAAGCCTAGGGAGGACGAAAATGACCTAAATGTGCAACCAATGACACAAACTCACATATTGGATGCACAAGATTGGTTAAAAACCCTAATTGGATTAGAATAAGCCTAGGGAGGACGAAAATGACCTAAATGTGCAACCAATGACACAAAATCACATATTGGATGCACAAGATTGGTTAAAAACCCTAATTGGATTAGAATAAGCCTAGGGAGGACGAAAATAACCTAAATTTTCAACCAATGACACAAAATGACACAAAATCACATATTGGATGCACAAGATTGGTTAAAAACCCTAATTGGATTAGAATAAGCCTAAGGAGCACGAAAATGACCTAAATGTGCAACCAATGACACAAAATCCCATATTGGATGCACAAGATGGGTTAAAAACCCTAATTGGATTAGAATAAGCCTGGGGAGGACGAAAATGACCTAAATGTTCAACCAATGACACAAAATGACACAAAATCACATATTGGATGCACAAGATTGGTTAAAAACCCTAATTGGATTAGAATAAGCCTAGGGAGGATGAAAATGACCTAAATGTGCAACCAATGACACAAAATCACTTATTATATGCACAAGATTGGTTAAAAACGCTAATTGGATTAGAATAAGCCTAGGGAGGACGAAATTGACCTAAATGTGCAACCAATGACACAAAATCACATATTGGATGCACAAGATTGGTTAAAAACCCTAATTGGATTAGAATAAGCCTAAGGAGCACGAAAATGACCTAAATGTGCAACCAATGACACAAAATCCCATATTGGATGCACAAGATGGGTTAAAAACCCTAATTGGATTAGAATAAGCCTGGGGAGGACGAAAATGATCTAAATGTTCAACCAATGACACAAAATGACACAAAATCACATATTGGATGCACAAGATTGGTTAAAAACCCTAATTGGATTAGAATAAGCCTAGGGAGGACGAAAATGACCTAAATGTGCAACCAATGACACAAAATCACATATTCGATGCACAAGATTGGTTAAAAACCCTAATTGGATTAGAATAAGCCTAGGGAGGACAAAAATGACCTAAATGTTCAACCAATGACACAAAATGACACGAAATCACATATTGGATGCACAAGATTGGTTAAAAACCCTAATTGGATTAGAATAAGTCTAGGGAGCACCAAAATGACCTAAATGTTCAACCAATGACACAAAGTCACATATTGGATGCACAAGATTGGTTAAAAACCCTAATTGGATTAGAATAAGTCTAGCGAGGACGAAAATGAACTTATTGGATTACCAATGACACAAAATCACTTATTATATGCATAAGATTGGTTAAAGACCCTAATTGGATTAGAATAAGCCTAGGGAGGACGAAAATGACCTAAATGTGCAACCAATGACACAAAATCACATATTGGATGCACAATATTGGTTGAAAACCCAATTTTGATTAGAATAAGCCTAGGGAGGACGAAAATGACCTAAATGTTCAACCAATGACACAAAATGACACAAAATCACATATTGGATGCACAAGATTGGTTAAAAACCCTAATTGGATTAGAATAAGCCTAGGGATGACGAAAAAATGACCTAAATGTGCAACCAATGACACAAAATCACATATTGGATGCACAAGATTGGTTAAAAACCCTAATTGGATTAGAATAAGCCTAGGGAGGACGAAAATGACCTAAATGTTCAACCAATGAGAAAAAATGACACAAAATCACATATTGGATGCACAAGATTGGTTAAAAACCCTAATTGGATTAGAATAAGCCTAGCGAGGACGAAAATGACCTAATTGGATTACCAATGACACAAAATCACTTATTATATGCACAAGATTGGTTAAAAACCCTAATTGGATTAGAATAAGCCTATGGAGGACGAAAATGACCTAAATGTTCAACCAATGACATAAAATGACACAAAATCACATATTGGATGCACAAGATTGGTTAAAAACCCTAATTGGATTAGAATAAGCCTAGGGAGGACGAAAATGACCTAAATGTTCAACCAATGACACAAAATGACACAAAATCACATATTGGATGCACAAGATTGGTTAAAAACCCTAATTGGATTAGAATAAGCCTAGGAGGACGAAAATGAACTAAAAGTTTAGCCAATGACACAAAATGACACAAAATCACATATTGGATGCACAAGATTGGTTAAAAACCCTAATTGGATTAGAATAAGCCTAGGGAGGACGAAAATGACCTAAATGTTCAACCAATGACACAAAATCACATATTGGATGCACAAGATTGGTTAAAAACCCTAATTGGATTAGAATAAGCCTTTGGAGGACGAAAATGACCTAAATGTTCTACCAATGACACAAAATCACATATTGGATGCACAAGATTGGTTAAAAACCCTAATTGGATTAAAATAAGCCTAGGGAGGACGAAAATGACCTAAATGTTCAACCAATGACACAAAATGACACAAAATCACACATTGGATGCATTAGATTGGTTAAAAACCTTAATTGGATTAGAATAAGCCTAGGGAGGATGAAAATGACCTAAATGGTCGACCAATGACACAAAATGACACAAAATCAGATATTGGATGCACAATATTGGTTAAAAACCCTAATTGGATTAGAATAAGCCTAGGGAGGACGAAAATGACCTAAATGTTCAACCAATGACACAAAATGACACAAAATCACATATTGGATGCACAAGATTGGTTAAAAACCCTAATTGGATTAGAATAAGCCTAGGGAGGACGAAAATGACCTAAATGTTCAACCAATGACACAAAATCACATATTGGATGCACAAGATTGGATAAAAACCCTAATTGGATTAAAAAGAGCCTAGGGAGGACGAAAATGACCTAAATGTTCAACCAATGACACAAAATCACATATTGGATGCACAAGATTGGTTAAAAACCCTAATTGGATTAGAATAAGCCTAGGGAGGACGAAAATGACCTTAATGTTCAACCAATGACACAAAATGACACAAAATCACATATTGGATGCACAAGATTGGTTAAAAACCCTAATTGGATTAGAATAAGTCTAGGGAGGACGAAAATAACCTAAATGTTCAACCAATGACACAAAATGACACAAAATCACATATTGGATGCACAAGATTGGTTAAAAACCCTAATTGGATTAGAATAAGCGTAGGGAGGACGAAAATGACCTAAATTTTCAACCAATGACACAAAATCACATATTGGATGCACAAGATTTGTTGAAAACCCTAATTGGATTAGAATAAGCCTAGGGTGGGCGAAAATGAACAAAATGTTCAACCAATGACACAAAATAACATATTGGATGCACAAGATTGCTTAAAAACCCTAATTTGATTAGAATAAGCCTAGGGAGGACGAAAATGACCTAAATGTTCAACCAATGACACAAAATGACACAAAATCACATATTGGATGCTCAAGATTGGTTAAAAACCCTAATTGGATTAGAATAAGCCTAGGGAGGACGAAAATGACCTTAATGTGCAACCAATGACACAAAATGACACAAAATCACATATTGGATGCACAAGATTGGTTTAAAACCCTAATTGGATTAGAATAAGCCTAGGGGAAAATGACCTAAATGTTCAACCAATGACACAAAATCACATATTGGATGCACAAGATTGGTTAAAAACCCTAATTGGATTAGAATAAGCCCAAGGAGGACGAAAATGGCCTAAATGTTCAACCAATGACACAAAATCACATATTGGATGCACAAGATTGGTTAAAAACCCTAATTGGATTAGAATAAGCCTAGGGAGGACGAAAATGACCTTAATGTTCAACCAATGACACAAAATGACACAAAATCACATATTGGATGCACAAGATTGGTTAAAAACCCTAATTGGATTAGAACAAGCTTAGGGAGGACGAAAATGACCTAAATGTTCAACCAATGACACAAAATGACACAAAATCACATATTGGATGCACAAGATTGGTTAAAAACCCTAATTGGATTAGAATAAGCCTAGGGAGGACGAAAATGACCTAAATGTTCAACCAATGACCCAAAATGACACAAAATCACACATTGGATGCACTAGATTGGTTAAGAACCTTAATTGGATAAGAATAAGCCAAGGGAGGACGAAAATGACCTAAATGTTCAACCAATGACACAAAATGACACAAAATCACATATTGGATGCACAAGATTGGTTAAAAACCCTAATTGGATTAGAATAAGCCTAGGGAGGACGAAAATGACCTAAATGTTCAACCAATGACACAAAATGACACAAAATCACATATTGGATGCACAAGATTGGTTAAAAACCTTAATTGGATTAGAATAAGCCTAGGGAGGACGAATATGACCTAAATGTTCAACCAATGACACAAAATGACACAAAATCACATATTGGATGCACAAGATTGGTTAAAAACCCTAATTGGATTAGAATAAGCCTAGGGAGGACGAAAATGACCTAAATGTTCAACCAATGACACAAAATGACACAAAATCACATATTGGATGCACAAGATTGGTTAAAAATCCTAATTGGATTAAAATAACCCTAGGGAGGACGAAAATGACCTAAATGTTGAACCAATGACACAAAATGACACAAAATCACATATTGGATGCAGAAGATTGGTTAAAAACCCTAAATGGAATAGAATAAGCCTAGGGAGGACGAAAATGAACTAAATGTTCAACCAATGACACAAAATCACATATTGGATGCACAAGATTGGTTAAAAACCCTAATTGGATTAGAATAAGCCTAGGGAGGACGAAAATGACCTAAATGTTCAACCAATGACACAAAATGACACAAAATCACATATTGGATGCACAAGATTGGTTAAAAACCCTAATTGGATTAGAATAAGCCTAGGGAGGACAAAAATGACCTAAATCTTCAACCAATGACACAAAATCACATATTGGATGCACAAGATTGGTTAAAAACCCTAATTGGATTAGAATAAGCCTAGGGAGGACGAAAATGACCTAAATGTTCAACCAATGACACAAAATCACATATTAGATGCACAAGATTGGTTAAAAACCCTAATTGGATTAGAATAAGCCTAGCGAGGACGAAAATGACCTAATTGGATTACCAATGACACAAAATCACTTATTATATGCACAAGATTGGTTAAAAACCCTAATTGGATTAGAATAAGCCTAGGGAGGACGAAAATGACCTAAATGTTAAACCAATGACACAAAATGACACAAAATCACATATTGGATGCACAAGATTGGTTAAAAACCCTAATTGGATTATAATAAGCCTAGCGAGGACGAAAATGACCTAATTGGATTACCAATGACACAAAATCACTTATTATATGCACAAGATAGGTTAAAAACCCTAATTGGATTAGAATAAGCCTAGGGAGGATGAAAATGACCTAAATGTGCAACCAATGACACAAAATCACATATTGGATGCACAAGATTGGTTAAACAACCCTAATTGGATAAGAATAAGCCTAGGGAGGACGAAAATGACCTAAATGTTCAACCAATGACACAAAATCACATATTGGATGCACAAGATTGGTTTAAAACCCTAATTGGATTAGAATAAGCCTAGGGAGCACGAAAATGACCTAAATGTGCAACCAATGACACAAAATGACACAAAATCACATATTAGATGCACAAGATTGGTTAAAAACCCTAATTGGATTAGAATAAGCCTAGCGAGGACGAAAATGACCTAATTGGATTACCAATGACACAAAATCACTTATTATATGCACAAGATTGGTTAAAAACCCTAATTGGATTAGAATAAGCCTAGAGAGGATGAAAATGACCTAAATGTGCAACCAATGACACAAAATCACATATTGGATGCAAAAGATAGATTAAACAACCCTAATTGGATTAGAATAAGCCTAGGGAGGACGAAAATGACCTAAATGTTCAACCAATGACACAAAATCACATATTGGATGCACAAGATTGGTTAAAAACCCTAATTGGATTAGAATAAGCCTAGGGAGGACGAAAATGACCTAAATGTTCAACCAATGACACAAAATCACATATTGGATGCACAAGATAGGTTAAAAACCCTAATTGGATTGGAATAAGCCAAGGGAGGACGAAAATGACCTAAATGTTCAACCAATGACACAAAATGACCCAAAATTACATATTGGATGCACAAGATTGGTTAAAAACCCTAATTGGATTAGAATAAGCCTAGGGAGGACGAAAATGACCTAAATGTTCAACCAATGACACAAAATGACACAAAATCACATATTGGATGCACAAGATTGGTTAAAAACCCTAATTGGATTAGAATAAGCCTAGGGAGGACGAAAATGACCTAAATGTTCAACCAATGACACAAAATGACACAAAATCACATATTGGATGCACAAGATTGGTTAAAAACCCTACTTGGATTAGAATAAGCCTAGCGAGGACGAAAATGACCTAAATATTTAACCAATGACACAAAATGACACAAAATCACATATTGGATGCACAGGATTGGTTAAAAACCCTAATTGGATTAGAATAAGCCTAGGGAGGACGAAAATGACCTAAATGTTCAACCAATGACACAAAATGACACAAAATCACATATTGGATGCACAAGATTGGTTAAAAACCCTAATTGGATTAGAATAAGCCTAGGGAGGACGAAAATGACCTAAACGTTCAACCAATGACACAAAATCACATATTGGATGCACAAGATTGGATAAAAACCCTAATTAAATTAGAATAAGCCTAGGGAGGACGAAAATGACCTAAATGTTCAACCAATGACACAAAATGACTTATTGGATGCACAACATTGTTTAAAACCCCTAATTGGATTAGAATAAGCCTAGGGAGGACGAAAATGACCTAAATGTTCAACCAATGACACAAAATGACACAAAATCACATATTGGATGCACAAGATTGGTTAAAAACCCTAATTGGATTAGAATAAGCCTAGGGAGGACGAAAATGACCTAAATGTTCAACCAATGACACAAAATGACACAAAATCACATATTGGATGCACAAGATTGGTTAAAAACCCTAATTGGATTAGAATAAGCCTAGGGAGGACGAAAATGACCTAATTGGATTACATATGACACAAAATGACAGAAAATGACACAAAATCACATATTGGATGCACAAGATTGGTTAAAAACCCTAATTGGATTAGAATAAGCCTAGGGAGGACGAAAATGACCTAAATGTTCAACCAATGACACAAAATGACACAAAATCACATATTGGATGCACAAGATTGGTTAAAAACCCTAATTGGATTAGAATAAGCCTAGGGAGGACGAAAATGACCAAAATGTGCAACCAATGACACAAAATCACATATTGGATGCACAAGATTGGTTAAAAACCCTAATTGGATTAGAATAAGCCTAGGGAGGACGAAAATAACCTAAATTTTCAACCAATGACACAAAATGACACAAAATCACATATTGGATGCACAAGATTGGTTAAAAACCCTAATTGGATTAGAATAAGCCTAGCGAGGATGAAAATGACCTAATTGGATTACCAATGACACAAAATCACTTATTATATGCACAAGATTGGTTAAAAACCCTAATTGGATTAGAATAAGCCTAGGGAGGATGAAAATGACCTAAATGTGCAACCAATGGCACAAAATCACATATTGGATGCACAAGATTGGTTAAACAACCCTAATTGGATAAGAATAAGCCTAGGGAGGACGAAAATGACCTAAATGTTCAACCAATGACACAAAATCACATATTATATGCACAAGATTGGTTAAAAACCCTAATTGGATTAGAATAAGCCTAGGGAGCACGAAAATGACCTAAATGTGCAACCAATGACACAAAATCCCATAGTGGATGCACAAGATTGGTTAAAAACCGTAATTGGATTAGAATATGCCTAGGGAGGACGAAAATGACCTAAATGTTCAACCAATGACACAAAATCACATATTGGCTGCAAAAGATTGGTTAAAAACCCTAATTGGATTAGAATAAGCCTATGGAGGACGAAAATGACCTAATTGGATTACCAATGACACAAAATTACTTATTATATGCACAAGATTGGTTAAAAACGCTAATTGGATTAGAATAAGCCTAGGGAGGACGAAATTGACCTAAATGTGCAACCAATGACACAAAATCACATATTGGATGCACAAGATTGGTTAAAAACCCTAATTGGATTAGAATAAGCCTAGGGAGGACGAAAATGACCTAAATGTTCAACCAATGACACTAAATCAAATATTGGATGCACAAGATTGGTTAAAAACCCTAATTGGATTAGAATAAGCATAGGGAGGAAAAAAATGACCTAATTGGATTACCAATGACACAAAATCACTTATTATATGCACAAGATTGGTTAAAAACCCTAATTGGATTAGAATAAGTCTAGGGAGGACGAAAATGACCTAAATGTTCAACCAATGACACAAAATCACATATTGGATACAAAAGATTGGTTAAAAACCCTAATTGGATTAGTATAAGCCTAGCGAGGACGAAAATGACCTAATTGGAATACCAATGACACAAAATCACTTATTATATGCACAAGATTGGTTAAAAACCCTAATTGGATTAGAATAAGCCTAGGGAGGATGAAAATGACCTAAATGTGCAACCAATGACACAAAATCACATATTGGATGCACAAGATTGGTTAAACAACCCTAATTGGATAAGAATAAGCCTAGGGAGGACGAAAATGACCTAAATGTTCAACCAATGACACAAAATCACATATTGGATGCACAAGATTGGTTAAAAACCCTAATTGGATTAGAATAAGCCTATCGAGGACGAAAATGACCTAATTGGAATACCAATAACACAAAATCACTTATTATATGCACAAGATTGGTTAAAAACCCTAATTGGATTAAAATAAGCCTAGGGAGGACGAAAATGACCTAATTGGATTACCAATGACACAAAATCACTTATTATATGCACAAGATTGGTTAAAAACGCTAATCGGATTAGAATAAGCCTTGGGAGGACGAAAATGACCTAAATGTGGAACCAATGACACAAAATCACATATTGGATGCACAAGATTGGTTAAAAACCCTAATTGGATTACAATAAGCCTAGGGAGGATGAAAATAACCTAAATGTTCAACCAATGACATAAAATGACACAAAATCACATATTGGATGCACAAGATTGGTTAAAATCCCTAATTGGATTAAAATAAGCCTAGGGAGGACGAAAATGACCTAAATGTTCAACCAATGACACAAAATGACAATAAATCTCATATTGGATGCACAAGATTGATTAAAAACCCTAATTGGATTAGAATAAGCCTAGGGAGGACGAAAATGACCTAAATGTGCAACCAATGACACAAAATCACATATTGGATGCACAAGATTGGTTAAAAACCCTAATTGGATTAGAATAAGCCTAGAGAGGACGAAAATGACCTAAATGTTCAACCAATGATACAAAATGGCACAAAATCACATATTGGATGCATAAGATTGGTTAAAAACCCTAATTGGATTAGAATAAGCCTAGCGAGGACGAAAATGACCTAATTGGATTACCAATGACATAAAATCACTTATTATATGCACAAGATTTGTTAAAAACCCTAATTGGATTAGAATAAGCCTAGGGAGGACGAAAATGACCTAAATGTGCAACCAATGACACAAAATCACATATTGGATGCACAAGATTGGTTAAAAACCCTAATTGGATTACAATAAGCCTAGCGAGGACGAAAATAACCTAATTGGATCACCAATGACACAAAATGACACAAAATCACATATTGGATGCATAAGATTGGTCAAAAACCCTAATTGGATTAGAATAAGCCTAGCGAGGACGAAAATGACCTAATTGGATTACCAATGACACAAAATCACTTATTATATGCATAAGATTGGTTAAAAACCCTAATTGGATTAGAATAAGCCTAGGGAGGACGAAAATGACCTAAATGTGCAACCAATGACACAAAATCACATATTGGATGCACAAGATTGGTTAAAAACCCTAATTGGATTAGAATAAGCCTAGGGAGGACGAAAATGACCTAAATGTGCAACCAATGACACAAAATCACATATTGGATGCACAAGATTGGTTAAAAACCCTAATTGGATTACAATAAGCCTAGCGAGGACGAAAATGACCTAATTGGATCACCAATGACAGAAAATGACACAAAATCACATATTGGATCCATAAGATTGGTCAAAAACCCTAATTGGATTAGAATAAGCCTAGCGAGGACGAAAATGACCTAATTGGATTACCAATGACACAAAATCACTTATTATATGCACAAGATTGGTTAAAAACCCTAATTGGATTAGAATAAGCCTAGGGAGGACGAAAATGACCTAAGTGTGCCACCAATGACACAAATATACATATTGGATGCACAAGATTGGTTAAAAACCCTAATTGGATTAAAATAAGCCTAGGGACGACGAAAATGACTTAAATGTTCAACCAATGACACAAAATGAGACGAAATCACATATTGGATGCACAAGATTGGTTAAAAACCCTAATTGGATTAGAATAAGCCTAGGGAGGACGAAAATGACCTAAATGTGCAACCAATGACACAAAATCACATATTGGATGCACAAGATTGGTTAAAAACCCTAATTGGATTAGAATAAGCCTAGGGAGGACGAAAATAACCTAAATTTTCAACCAATGACACAAAATGACACAAAATCACATATTGGATGCACAAGATTGGTTAAAAACCCTAATTGGATTAGAATAAGCCTAAGGAGCACGAAAATGACCTAAATGTGCAACCAATGACACAAAATCCCATATTGGATGCACAAGATGGGTTAAAAACCCTAATTGGATTAGAATAAGCCTGGGGAGGACGAAAATGACCTAAATGTTCAACCAATGACACAAAATGACACAAAATCACATATTGGATGCACAAGATTGGTTAAAAACCCTAATTGGATTAGAATAAGCCTAGGGAGGACGAAAATAACCTAAATGTTTAACCAATGACACAAAATCACATATTGGATGCACAAGATTGGTTAAAAACCCTAATTGGATTAGAATAAGCCTAGGGAGGATGAAAATGACCTAAATGTTCAACCAATGACACAAAATCACATATTGGATGCACAAGACTGGTTAAAAACCCTAATTGGATTAGAATAAGCCTAGGGAGGACGAAAATGACCTAAATGTTCAACCAATGACACAAAATGACACAAAATCACATATTGGATGCACAACATTGGTTAAAAACCCTAATTGGATTAGAATAAGCCTAGCGAGGACGAAAATGACCTAATTGGATTACCAATGACACAAAATCACTTATTATATGCACAAGATTGGTTAAAAACCCTAATTGGATTAGAATAAGCCTAGGGAGGACGAAAATGACCTAAATGTGCAACCAATGACACAAAATCACATATTGGATGCACAAGATTGGTTAAAAACCCTAATTGGATTAGAATAAGCCTAGGGAGGACGAAAATGACCTAAATGTGCAACCGATGACACAAAGTCACATATTGGATGCACAAGATTGGTTAAAAACCCTAATTGGATTAGAATAAGCCTAGGGAGGACGAAAATGACCTAAATGTTCAACCACTGACCCAAAATGACACAAAATCACATATTGGATGCACAAGAATGGTTAAAAACCCTAATTGGATTAGAATAAGCCTAGCGAGGACGAAAATGACCTAATTGGATTACCAATGACACAAAATCACTTATTATATGCACAAGATTGGTTAAAAACCCTAATTGGATTAGAATAAGCCTAGGGAGGACGAAAATGATCTAAATGTGCAATCAATGACACAAAATCACATATTGGATGCACAAGATTGGTTAAAAACCCTAATTGGATTAGAATAAGCCTAGGGAGGACAAAAATGACCTAAGTGTGCAACCAATGACACAAAATGACACAAAATCACATATTGGATGCACAAGATTGGTTAAAAACCCTAATTGGATTAGAATAAGCCTAGGGAGAACGAAAATGACCTAAATGTTCAACCAATGACACAAAATCAAATATTGGATGCACAAGATTGGTTAAAAACCCTAATTGGATTAGAATAAGCCTAGGGAGGATGAAAATGACCTAAATGTGCAACCAATGACACAAAATCACTTATTATATGCACAAGATTGGTTAAAAACGCTAATTGGATTAGAATAAGCCTAGGGAGGACGAAATTGACCTAAATGTGCAACCAATGACACAAAATCACATATTGGATGCACAAGATTGGTTAAAAACCCTAATTGGATTAGAATAAGCCTAGGGAGCACGAAAATGACCTAAATGTGCAACCAATGACACAAAATCCCATATTGGATGCACAAGATTGGTTAAAAACCCTAATTAGATTAGAATAAGCCTAGGGAGGAAGAAAATGACCTAAATGTTCAACCAATGGCACAAAATGACGCAAAATCACATATTGGATGCACAAGATTGGTTAAAAACCCTAATTGGATTAGAATAAGCCTAGGGAGGACGAAAATGACCTAAATGTTCAACCAATGACACAAAATCACATATTGGATGCACAAGATTGGTTAAAACCCCTAATTGGATTGGAATAAGCCTAGGTAGGACGAAAATGACCTAAATGTTCAACCAATGACACAAAATCACATATTGGATGCACAAGATTGGTTAAAAACCCTAATTGGATTAGAATAAGCCTAGGGACGACGAAAATGACCTAAATGTTCAACCAATGACACAAAATGATACAAAATCACATATTGGATGCACAAGATTGGTTAAAACCCTAATTGGATTAGAATAAGCCTAGGGAGGACGAAAATGACATAAATGTTCAACCAATGACACAAAATCACATATTGGATGCACAAGATTGGTTAAAAACCCTAATTGGATTAGAATAAGCCTAGGGAGGACGAAAATGACCTAAATGTTCAACCAATGACACAAAATCACATATTAGATGCACAAGATTGGTTAAAAACCCTAATTGGATTAGAATAAGCCTAGCGAGGACGAAAATGACCTAATTGGATTACCAATGACACAAAATCACTTATTATATGCACAAGATTGGTTAAAAACCCTAATTGGATTAGAATAAGCCTAGGGAGGACGAAAATGACCTAAATGTTAAACCAATGACACAAAATGACACAAAATCACATATTGGATGCACAAGATTGGTTAAAAACCCTAATTGGATTATAATAAGCCTAGCGAGGACGAAAATGACCTAATTGGATTACCAATGACACAAAATCACTTATTATATGCACAAGATAGGTTAAAAACCCTAATTGGATTAGAATAAGCCTAGGGAGGATGAAAATGACCTAAATGTGCAACCAATGACACAAAATCACATATTGGATGCACAAGATTGGTTAAACAACCCTAATTGGATAAGAATAAGCCTAGGGAGGACGAAAATGACCTAAATGTTCAACCAATGACACAAAATCACATATTGGATGCACAAGATTGGTTTAAAACCCTAATTGGATTAGAATAAGCCTAGGGAGCACGAAAATGACCTAAATGTGCAACCAATGACACAAAATGACACAAAATCACATATTAGATGCACAAGATTGGTTAAAAACCCTAATTGGATTAGAATAAGCCTAGCGAGGACGAAAATGACCTAATTGGATTACCAATGACACAAAATCACTTATTATATGCACAAGATTGGTTAAAAACCCTAATTGGATTAGAATAAGCCTAGGGAGCACTAAAATGACCTAAATGTGCAACCAATGACACAAAATCACATATTGGATGCACAAGATTGGTTAAAAACCCTAATTGGATTAGAATAAGCCTAGGGAGGACGAAAATGACCTAAATGTGCAACCAATGACACAAAATCACATATTGGATGCACAAGATTGGTTAAAAACCCTAATTCGATTAGAATAAGCCTAGGGAGGACCAAAATGACCTAAATGTTCAACCAATAACACAAAATGACACAAAATCACAAATTGGATGCACAAGATTGGTTAAAAACCCTAATTGGATTAGAATAAGCCTAGGGAGGACCAAAATGACCTAAATGTTCAACCAATGACACAAAGTCACATATTGGATGCACAAGATTGGTTAACAAACCTTAATTGGATTAGAATAAGCCTAGGGAGGACGAAAGTGACCTAAATGTGCAACCTATGACACAAAATCACATATTGGATGCACAAGATTGGTTAAAAACCCTAATTGGATTAGAATAAGCCTAGGGAGGACGAAAATGACCTAAATGTGCAACCAATGACACAAAATCACATATTGGATGCACAAGATTGGTTAAAAACCCTAATTGGATTAGAATAAGCCTAGGGAGGACGAAAATAACCTAAATTTTCAACCAATGACACAAAATCACATATTGGATGCACAAGATTGGTTAAAAACCCTAATTGGATTAGAATAAGCCGAAGGATGACGAAAATGACCTAAATGTTCAACCAACGACACAAAAAGACTTATTGGATGCACAACACTGTTTAACAACCCTAATTGGATAAGAATAAGCCTAGGGAGGACGAAAATGTCCTAAATGTTCAACCAATGACACAAAATCACATATTGGATGCACAAGATTGGTTAAAAACCCTAATTGGATTAGAATAAGCCTATCGAGGACGAAAATGACCTAATTGGATTACCAATGACACAAAATCACTTATTATATGCACAAGATTGGTTAAAAACCCTAATTGGATTAGAATAAGCCTAGGGAGCACGAAAATGACCTAAATGTGCAACCAATGACACAAAATCCCATATTGGATGCACAAGATTGGTTAAAAACCCTAATTGGATTAGAATAAGCCTAGGGAGGACGAAAATGACCTAAATGTTCAACAAATGATACAAAATCACATATTGGATGCAAAAGATTGGTTAAAAACCCTAATTGGATTAGAATAAGCCTATGGAGGACGAAAATGACCTAATTGGATTACCAATGACACAAAATCACTTATTATATGCACAAGATTGGTTAAAAACGCTAATTGGATTAGAATAAGCCTAGGGAGGACGAAATTGACCTAAATGTGCAACCAATGACACAAAATCACATATTGGATGCACAAGATGTGTTAAAAACCCTAATTGGATTAGAATAAGCCTCAGGAGCACGAAAATTACCTAAAAGTGCAACCAATGACACAAAATCCCATATTGGATGCACAAGATGGGTTAAAAACCCTAATTGGATTAGAATAAGCCTAGGGAGGACGAAAATGACCTAAATGTTCAACCAATGACACAAAATGACACAAAATCACATATTGGATGCACAAGATTGGTTAAAAACCCTAATTGGACTAGAATAAGCCTAGGGAGGACGAAAATGAC
>JBBPBQ010000007.1:390668-424611 GCA_037974755.1 Cicer yamashitae | reverse complement strand
TTTTTAACCAATCTTGTGCATCCAATATGTGATTTGGTGTCATTGGTTGCACATTTAGGTCAATTTCGTCCTCCCTAGGCTTATTCTAATCCAATTAGCGTTTTTAACCAATCTTGTGCATATAATAAGTGATTTTGTGTCATTGGTAATCCAATTAGGTCATTTTCGTCCTCGCTAGGCTTATTCTAATCCAATTAGGGTTTTTAATCAATCTTGTGCATCCAATATGAGATTTATTGTCATTTTGTGTCATTGGTTGAACATTTAGGTCATTTTCGTCCTCCCTAGGCTTATTTTAATCCAATTAGGGATTTTAACCAATCATGTGCATCCAATATGTGATTTTGTGTCATTTTATGTCATTGGTTGAACATTTAGGTTATTTTCATCCTCCCTAGGCTTATTCTAATCCAATTTGGGTTTTTAACCAATCTTGTGCATCCAATATGTGATTTTGTGTCATTGGTTGCACATTTAGGTCACTTTCGTCCTCCCTAGGCTTATTCTAATCCAATTAGGGTTTTTAACCAATCTTGTGCATATAATAAGTGATTTTATGTCATTGGTAATCCAATTAGGTCATTTCATCCTCGCTAGGCTTATTCTAATCCAATTAGGGTTTTTAATCAATCTTGTGCATCCAATATGAGATTTATTGTCATTTTGTGTCATTGGTTGAACATTTAGGTCATTTTCGTCCTCCCTAGGCTTATTTTAATCCAATTAGGGATTTTAACCAATCTTGTGCATCCAATATGTGATTGTGTCATTAGTTCCACATTTAAGTCATTTTCGTCCTCCCTAGGCTTATTCTAATCCATTAGGGTTTTTAACCAATCTTGTGCATCCAATATGTGATTTTGTGTCATTTTGTGTCATTGGTTGAACATTTAGGTCATTTTCGTCCTCCCTAGGCTTATTTTAATCCGATTTGGGTTTTTAACCAATCTTGTTCATCCAATAATTGATTTTGTGTCATTGGTTGAACATTTAAGTCATTTTCATCATCCTTCGACATATTGTAATCCAATTAGGGTTTCTAACCAATCTTGTGCATCAAATAAGTGATTTTGTGTCATTGGTTGAACATTTAGGTCATTTTCGTCCTCCCTAGGCTTATTCTAATCCAATTAGGGTTTTTAACCAATCTTGTGCATCCAATATGGGATTTTGTGTCATTGGTTGCACATTTAGGTCATTTTCGTGCTCCCTAGGCTTATTCTAATCCAATTAGGGGTTTTAACCAATCTTGTGCATATAATAAGTGATTTTGTGTCATTGGTATTCCAATTAGGTCATTTTCGTCCTCGCTAGGCTTATACTAATCCAATTAGGGTTTTTAACCAATCTTGTGCATCCAATATGTGATTTTGTGTCATTGGTTGAACATTTAGGTCATTTTCGTCCTCCTTAGGCTTATTCTAATCCAATTAGGGTTTTTAACCAATCTTGTGCATCCAATATGGGATTTTGTGTCATTGGTTGCACATTTAGGTCATTTTCGTGCTCCCTAGGCTTATTCTAATCCAATTAGGGTTTTTAACCAATCTTGTGCATATAATAAATGATTTTGTGTCATTGGTAATCCAATTAGGTCATTTTCGTCCTCGTTAGGCTTATTCTAATCCAATTAGGGTTTTTAATCAATCTTTTGCATCCAATATGTGATTTTGTGTCATTGGTTGCACATTTAGGTCAATTTCGTCCTCCCTAGGCTTATTCTAATCCAATTAGCGTTTTTAACCAATCTTGTGCATATAATAAGTGATTTTGTGTCATTGGTAATCCAATTAGGTCATTTTCGTCCTCCATAGGCTTATTCTAATCCAATTAGGGTTTTTAACCAATCTTTTGCATCCAATATGTGACTTTGTGTCATTGGTTGAACATTTAGGTCATTTTCGTCCTCCCTAGGCTTATTCTAATCCAATTAGGGTTTTTAACCAATCTTGTGCATCCAATATGTGATTTTGTGTCATTGGTTGAACATTTAGGTCATTTTCGTCCTCCCTAGGCTTATTCTAATCCAATTAGGGTTTTTAACCAATCTTGTGCATCCAATATGTGATTTTGTGTCATTTTTTGTCATTATTTGAACATTTAGGTCATTTTCGTCCTCCCTAGGCTAATTCTAATCCAATTAGGGTTTTTAACCAATCTTGTGCATCCAATATGTGATTTTGTGTCATTTTTTGTCATTGGTTGAACATTTAGGTCATTTTCGTCCTCCCTAGGCTTATTCTAATCCAATTAGGGTTTTTAACCAATCTTTTGCATCCAATATGTGATTTTGTGTCATTTTTTGTCATTGGTTGAACATTTAGGTCATTTTCGTCCTCCCTAGGCTTATTCTAATCCAATTAGGGTTTTTAACCAATCTTGTGCATCCAATATGTGATTTTGTGTCATTGGTTGCACATTTAGGTCATTTTCATCCTCCCTAGGCTTATTCTAATCCAATTAGGGTTCTTAACCAATCTTGTGCTTCCAATATGTGATTTTGTGTCATTTTGTGTCATTGGTTGCACACTTAGGTAATTTTTTTTCTACCTAGGCTTATTCTAATCCAATTAGGGTTCTTAAACAATCTTGTGCATATAATAAGTGATTTTGTGTCATTGGTAATCCAATTAGGTCATTTTCGTCCTCGCTAGGCTTATTCTAATCCAATTAGGGTTTTTAACCAATCTTGTGCATCCAATATGTGATTTTGTGTCATTGGTTGCACATTTAGGTCATTTTCGTCCTCCCTAGGCTTATTCTAATCCAATTAGGGTTTTTAACCAATCTTGTGCATATAATAAGTGATTTTGTGTCATTGGTATTCCAATTAGGTCATTTTCGTCCTCGCTAGGCTTATTCTAATCCAATTAGGGTTTTTAACCAATCTTTTGCATCCAATATGTGATTTTGTGTCATTTTTTGTCATTGGTTGAACATTTAGGTCATTTTCGTCCTCGCTAGGCTTATTCTAATCGAATTAGGGTTTTTAAACAATCTTGTGCATCCAATATGTGATTTTGTGGCATTTTGTGTCATCGGTTGAACATTTAGGTCATTTTCGTCCTCCCTAGGCTTATTCTAATCCAATTAGGGTTTTTAACCAATCTTGTGCATCCAATATGTGATTTTGTGTCATTGGTTGCACATTTAGGTCATTTTCGTCCTCCCTAGGCTTATTCTAATCCAATTAGGGTTTTTAACTAATCTTGTGCATATAATAAGTGATTTTATGTCATTGGTAATCCAATTAGGTCATTTTCGTTCTCGCTAGGCTTATTCTAATCCAATTAGGGTTTTTAACCAATCTTATGCATCAAATATGTGATTTTGTGTCATTTTTTGTCATTGGTTGAACATTTAGGTAATTTTCGTCCTCCCTAGGCTTATTTTAATCCAATTTGGATTTTTAACCAATCTTGTGCATCCAATATGTGATTTTGTGTCATTGGTTGCACATTTAGGTCATTTTCGTCCTCCCTAGGCTTATTCTAATCCAATTAGGGTTTTTAACCAATCTTGTGCATATAATAAGTGATTTTGTGTCATTGGTTGCACATTTAGGTCATTTTCGTCCTCCCTATGCTTATTCTAATCCAATTAGGGTTTTTAACCAATCTTGTGCATCCAATATGTGATTTTGTGTCATTGGTTGCACATTTAGGTCATTTTCGTCCTCCCTAGGCTTATTCTAATCCAATTAGGGTTTTTAACCAATCTTGTGCATCCAGTATGTGATTTTGTGTCATTGGTTGCACATTTAGGTCATTTTCGTCCTCCCTAGGCTTATTCTAATCCAATTAGGGTTTTTAACCAATCTTGTGCATCCAATATGTGATTTTGTGTCATTTTGTGTCATTGGTTGAACATTTAGGTCATTTTCGTCCTCCCTAGGCTTATTCGAATACAATTACGATTTTTAACGAATCTTGTGCATCCAATATGTGATTTTGTGTCATTGGTTGAACATTTAGGTCATTTTCGTCCTCCCTAGGCTTATTCTAATCCAATTAGGGTTTTTAACCAATCTTGTGCATCCAATATGTGATTTTGTGTCATTGGTTGTACATTTAGGTCATTTTCGTCCTCCTTAGGCTTATTCTAATCCAATTAGGGTTTTTAACCAATCTTGTGCATCCAATATGTGATTTTGTGTCATTGGTTGCACATTTAGGTCATTTTCGTCCTCCCTAGGCTTATTCTAATCCAATTAGGGTTTTTATCCAATCTTGTGCATATAATAAGTGATTTTGTGTCATTGGTAATCCAATTAGATCATTTTCGTCCTCGCTAGGCTTATTCTAATCCAATTAGGGTTTTTAACCAATCTTGTGCATCCAATATGTGATTTTGTGTCATTGGTTGCACATTTAGGTCAATTTCGTCCTCCCTAGGCTTATTCTAATCCAATTAGCGTTTTTAACCAATCTTGTGCATATAATAAGTGATTTTGTGTCATTGGTAATCCAATTAGGTCATTTTCGTCCTCGCTAGGCTTATTCTAATCCAATTAGGGTTTTTAATCAATCTTGTGCATCCAATATGTGATTTTGTGTCATTGGTTGAACATTTAGGTCATTTTCGTCCTCCCTAGGCTTATTCTAATCCAATTAGGGTTTTTAACCAATCTTGTGCAACCAATATGTGATTTTGTGTCATTGGTTGAACATTAAGGTCATTTTCGTCCTCCGTAGGCTTATGCTAATCCAATTTGGGTTTTTAACCAATCTTGTGCATCCAATATGTGATTTTGTGTCATTGGTTGAACATTTAGGTCATTTTCGTCCTCCCTAGGCTTATTCTAATCCAATTAGGGTTTTTAACCAATCTTGTGCATCCAATATGTGATTTTGTGTCATTTGTTGAACATTTAGTTCATTTTCGTCCTCCCTAGGCTTATTCTAATCCAATTAGGGTTTTTAACCAATCTTGTGCATCCAATATGTGATTTTGTGTCATTGGTTGAACATTTAGGTCATTTTCGTCCTCCCTAGGCTTATTCTAATCCAATTAGTGTTTTTAACCAATCTTGTGCATCCTATATGTGATTTTGTGTTATTGGTTGAACATTTAGGTCATTTTTGTCCTCCATAGGCTTATTCTAATCCAATTAGGGTTTTTAACCAATCTTGTGCATCCAATATGTGATTTTGTGTCATTGGTCGAACATTTAGGTTATTTTTGTCCCCCCTAGGCTTATTCTAACCTAATTAGGGTTTTTAACCAATCTTGTGCATCCAATATGTGATTTTGTGTCATTGGTTGAACATTTAGGTCATTTTCGTCCTCCCTAGGCTTATTCTAATCCAATTAGGGTTTTTAACCAATCTTGTGCATCCAATATGTGATTTTGTGTCATTGGTTGAACATTTAGGTCATTTTCGTCCTCCCTAGGCTTATTCTGATCCAATTAGGGTTTTTAACCAATCTTGTGCATCCAATATGTGATTTTGTGTCATTGGTTGAACATTTAGGTCATTTTCGTCCTCCCTAGGCTTATTCTAATCCAATTAGGGTTTTTAACGAATCTTGTGCATCCAATATGTGATTTTGTGTCATTTGTTGACCATTTAGGTCATATTCGTCCTCCCCAGGCTTATTCTAATCCAATTAGGGTTTTTAACCAATCTTGTGCATCTAATTAGTGATTTTGTGTCATTGGTTGATTATTTAGGTCATTTTCGTCATCCCTAGGCTTATTCTAATCCAATTAGGGTTTTTAACCAATCTTGTGCATCACATATGTGATTTTGTCTCATTGGTTGAACATTTAGGTCATTTTCGTCCTCCCTAGGATTATTCTAATCCAATTAGGGTTTTTAACCAATCTTGTGCATCCAATTTGTGATTTTGTGTCATTGGTTGAACATTTAGGTCATTTTTGTCATCCTTGGACTTATTCTTATCCAATTAGGGTTTTTAACCAATCTTGTGCATCACATATGTGATTTTGTCTCATTGGTTGAACATTTAGGTCATTTTCGTCCTCCCTAGGCTTATTCAAATCCATTTAGGGTTTTTAGCAAATCTTGTGCATCCAATAAGTGATTTTGCTTCATTGGTTCAACATTTAGGTCATTTTCGTCCTCCCTAGGCTTATTCTAATCTAATTAGGGTTTTTAACCAATCTTGTGCATCGAATATGTGATTTTGTGTCATTGGTTGAACATTTAGTTCATTTTCGTCATCCTTCGACTTATTCTAATCCAATTAGGATTTTTTAACCAATCTTGTGTATCAAATTAGTGATTTTGTGTCATTTGTTGAACATTTAGGTTATTTTCGTCCTCCCTAAGCTTATTGTGATTCAATTAGGGTTTTTAACCAATCTTGTGCATCCAATATGTGATTTTGTGTCCTTTGTTGAACATTTAAGTAATTTTCGTCCTCCCTAGGATTATTCTAATCCAATTAGGATTTTTAACCAATCTTGTGCATCCAATTAGAGATTTTGTGTCATTGGTTGAACATTTAGGTCATTTTCATCCTCCCAAGGTTTATTCTAATCCAATTAGGGTTTTTAACCAATCTTGTGCATCCAATATGTGATTTAGTGTCATTGGTTGAACATTTAGGTCATTTTCGTCCTGCAAAGGCTTATTCTAATCGAATTAGGGTTTTTAACCAATCTTGTGCATCCAATATGTGATTTTGTGTCATTGGTTGAACATTTAGGTTATTTTCGTCCTCCAAAGGCTTATTCTGATCCAATTAGGGTTTTTAACCAATCTTGTGCATCCAATATGTGATTTTGTGTCATTGGTTGAACATTTAGGTCATTTTCGTCCTCCCTAGGCTTATTCTAATCCAATTAGGGTTTTTAACCAATCTTGTGCATCCAATATGTGATTTTGTGTCATTTGTTGAACATTTAGGTCATTTGCGTCCTCCCTAGGTCTATTCTAATCCAATTAGGATTTTTAACCAATCTTGTGCATCCAATATGTGATTTTGTGTCATTGGTTGAACATTTAGGTCATTTTCGTCCTCCCTAGGCTTATTCTAATCCAATTAGGGTTTTTAACCAATCTTGTGCATCCAATATGTGATTTTGTGTCATTTTGTGTCATTGGTTGAACATTTAGGTCATTTTCGTCCTCCCTAGGCTTATTCTAATCCAATTAGGGTTTTTAACCCATCTTGTGCATCCAATATGGGATTTTGTGTCATTGGTTGCACATTTAGGTCATTTTCGTGCTCCCTAGGCTTATTCTAATCCAATTAGGGTTTTTAACCAATCTTGTGCATCCAATATGTGATTTTGTGTCATTGGTTGCACATTTAGGTCAATTTCGTCCTCCCTAGGCTTATTCTAATCCAATTAGCGTTTTTAACCAATCTTGTGCATATAATAAGTCATTTTGTGTCATTGGTAATCCAATTAGGTCATTTTCGTCCTCGCTAGGCTTATTCTAATCCAATTAGGGTTTTTAATCAATCTTGTGCATCCAATATGAAATTTATTGTCATTTTGTGTCATTGGTTGAACATTTAGGTCATTTTCGTCCTCCCTAGGCTTATTTTAATCCAATTAGGGATTTTAACCAATCTTGTGCATCCAATATGTGATTTTGTGTCATTTTATGTCATTGGTTGAACATTTAGGTTATTTTCGTCCTCCCTAGGCTTATTCTAATCCAATTAGGGTTTTTAACCAATCTTGTGCATCCAATATGTGATTTTGTGTCATTGGTTGCACATTTAGGTCATTTTCGTCCTCCCTAGGCTTATTCTAATCCAATTAGGGTTTTTAACCAATCTTGTGCATATAATAAGTGATTTTATGTCATTGGTAATCCAATTAGGTCATTTTCGTCCTCGCTAGGCTTATTCTAATCCAATTAGGGTTTTTAATCAATCTTGTGCATCCAATATGAGATTTATTGTCATTTTGGGTCATTGGTTGAACATTTAGGTCATTTTCGTCCTCCCTAGGCTTATTTTAATCCAATTAGGGATTTTAACCAATCTTGTGCATCCAATATGTGATTTTGTGTCATTAGTTGCACATTTAAGTCATTTTCGTCCTCCCTAGGCTTATTCTAATCCAATTAGGGTTTTTAACCAATCTTGTGCATCCAATATGTGATTTTGTGTCATTTTGTGTCATTGGTTGCACATTTAGGTCATTTTCGTCCTCCCTAGGCTTATTCTAATCCAATTAGGGTTTTTAACCAATCTTGTGCATCCAATATGTGATTTTGTGTCATTGGTTGCACATTTAGGTCATTTTCCTCCTCCCTAGGCTTATTCTAATCCAATTAGGGTTTTTAACAAATCTTGTGCATCCAATATTTGATTTTGTGTCATTGGTTGAACATTTAGGTCATTTTCGTCCTCCCTAGGCTTATTCTAATCCAATTAGGGTTTTTAACCAATCTTGTGCATCCAATATGTGATTTTGTGTCATTGGTTGAATATTTAGGTCATTTTTGTCCTCCCTAGGCTTATTCTAATCCAATTAGGGTTTTTAACCAATCTTGTGCATCCAATATGTGATTTTGTGTCATTTTGAGTCATTGGTTGAACATTTAGGTCATTTTCGTCCTCCGTAGGCTTATTCTAATCCAATTAGGGTTTTTAACCAATCTTGTGCATCCAGTATGTGATTTTGTGTCATTTTGTGTCATCGATTGAACATTTAGGTCATTTTCGTCCTCCCTAGGCTTATTCTAATCCAATTAGGGTTTTTAACCAATCTTGTGCATCCAATATGTGATTTTGTGTCATTTTGTGTCGTTGGTTGAACATATAGATCATTTTCGTCCTCCGTAGGCTTATTCTAATCCAATTAGGGTTTATAACCAATCTTGTGCATCCAATATGTAATTTTGTGTCATTGGTTGAACATTTAGGTCATTTTCGTCCTCCCTAGGCTTATTCTAATCCAATTAGGGTTTTTAACCAATCTTGTGCATCCAATATGTGATTTTGTGTTATTGGTTGAACATTTAGGTCATTTTCGTCCTCCCTATGCTTATTCTAATCCAATTAGGGTTTTTAATTAATCTTGTGCATCCAATATGTGATTTTGTGTCATTGGTTGAACATTTAGGTCATTTTCGTCCTCCCTAGGCTTATTCTAATCCAATTAGGGTTTTTAACCAATCTTGTGCATCCAATATGTGATTTTGTGTCATTGGTTGAACATTTAGGTCATTTTCGTCCTCCCTAGGCTTATTCTAATCCAATTAGGGTTGTTTAATCTATCTTTTGCATCCAATATGTGATTTTGTGTCATTGGTTGCACATTTAGGTCATTTTCATCCTCTCTAGGCTTATTCTAATCCAATTAGGGTTTTTAACCAATCTTGTGCATATAATAAGTGATTTTGTGTCATTGGTAATCCAATTAGGTCATTTTCGTCCTCGCTAGGCTTATTCTAATCCAATTAGGGTTTTTAACCAATCTTGTGCATCCAATATGTGATTTTGTGTCATTTTGTGTCATTGGTTGAACATTTAGGTCATTTTCGTCCTCCCTAGGCTTTTCTAATCCAATTAGGGTTTTTAACCAATCTTGTGCATCCAATATGTGATTTTGTGTCATTTTGTGTCATTGGTTGAACATTTAGGTCATTTTCGTCCTCCCTAGGCTTATTCTAATCCAATTAGGGTTTTTAACCAATCTTGTGCATCCAATATGTGATTTTGTGTCATTGGTTGCACATTTAGGTCATTTTCGTCCTCCCTAGGCTTATTCTAATCCAATTAGGGTTTTTAACCAATCTTGTGCATATAATAAGTGATTTTGTGTCATTGGTAATTCAATTAGGTCATTTTCGTCCTCACTAGGCTTATTCAAATCCAATTAGGGTTTTTAATTAATCTTCTGCATCCAATATGCGATTTTGTGTTATTTTGTGTCATTGGTTGAAATTTTGGTCATGTTCGTCCTCTAGAGGCTTATTCTAGTCCATTTATGGTTTTTAACCAATCTTGTGCATCAATATGTGATTTGGTGTCATTGGTTGCACATTTAGGTCATTTTCGTCCTCCCTAGGCTTATTTTAATCCAATTAGGGTTTTTAACCTATCTTGTGCATCCAATATGTGATTTTGTGTCATTTGTAATCCAATTAGGTCATTTTCGTCCTCGCTAAACTTATTCTAATCCAATTAGGGTTTTTAACCAATCTTGTGCATCCAATATGTGATTTTGTGTCATTGGTTGAACATTTAGGTCATTTTGGTCGTCCCTATGCTTATTCTAATCCAATTAGGGTTTTTAACCAATCTTGTGCATCCAATATGTGATTTTGTGTCATTGGTTGCACATTTAGGTCATTTTTGTCCTCCCTAGGCTTATTCTAATCCAATTAGGGTTTTTAACCAATCTTGTGCATATAATAAGTGATTTTGTGTCATTGGTTGCACATTTAGGTCATTTTCGTCCTCCCTAGGCTTATTCTAATCCAATTAGGGTTTTTAACCAATCTTGTGCATATAATAAGTGATTTTGTGTCATTGGTTGCACATTTAGGTCATTTTCGTCCTCGCTAGGCTTCTTCTAATCCAATTAGGGTTTTTAACCAATCTTGTGCATCCAATATGTGATTTTGTGTCATTGGTTGAACATTTAGGTCATTTTCGTCCTCCGTAGGCTTATTCTAATCTAATTAGCGTTTTTAACCAATCTTGTGCATATAATAAGTGATTTTGTGTCATTGGTAATCCAATTAGGTCATTTTCGTCCTCCATAGGTTTATTCTAATCCAATTAGGGTTTTTAACCAATCTTTTGCATCCAATATGTGATTTTGTGTCATTGGTTGAACATTTAGGTCATTTTCGTCCTCCCTAGGCTTATTCTAATCCAATTAGGGTTTTTAACCAATCTTGTGCATATAATAAGTGATTTTGTGTCATTGGTATTCCAATTAGGTCATTTTCGTCCTCGCTAGGCTTATACTAATCCAATTAGGGTTTTTAACCAATCTTGTGCATCCAATATGTGATTTTGTGTCATCGGTTGAACATTTAGGTCGTTTTCGTCCTCCCTAGGCTTATTCTAATCCAATTAGGGTTTTTAACCAATCTTGTGCATATAATAAGTGATTTTGTGTCATTGGTAATCCAATTAGGTCATTTTCGTCCTCCCTAGGCTTATTTTAATCCAATTAGGGTTTTTAACCAATCTTGTGCATCCAATATGTGATTTTGTGTCATTGGTTGCACATTTAGGTCATTTTCGTCCTCCCTAGGCTTATTCTAATCCAATTAGGGTTTTTAACCAATCTTTGCATATAATAAGTGATTTTGTGTCATTGGTTGCACATTTAGGTCATTTTCGTACTCGCTAGGCTTCTTCTAATCCAATTAGAGTTTTTAACCAATCTTGTGCATCCAATATGTGATTTTGTGTCATTGGTTGCACATTTAGGTCATTTTCGTCCTCCCTATGCTTATTCTAATCCAATTAGGGTTTTTAACCAATCTTGTGCATCCAATATGTGATTTTGTGTCATTTTGTGTCATTGGTTGAACATTTAGGTCATTTTCGTCCTCCCTATGCTTATTCTAATCCAATTAGGATTTTTAACCAATCTTGTGCATCCAATATGTGATTTTGTGTCATTGGTTGCACATTTAGGTCATTTTCGTCCTCCCTAGGCTTATTCTAATCCAATTAGGGTTTTTAACCAATCTTGTGCATATAATAAGTGATTTTGTGTCATTGGTTGCACATTTAGGTCATTTTCGTCCTCCCTATGCTTATTCTAATCCAATTAGGGTTTTTAACCAATCTTGTGCATCCAATATGTGATTTTGTGTCATTGGTTGCACATTTAGGTCATTTTCGTCCTCCCTAGGCTTATTCTAATCCAATTAGGGTTTTTAACCAATCTTGTGCATCCAGTATGTGATTTTGTGTCATTGGTTGCACATTTAGGTCATTTTCGTCCTCCCTAGGCTTATTCTAATCCAATTAGGGTTTTTAACCAATCTTGTGCATCCAATATGTGATTTTGTGTCATTTTGTGTCATTGGTTGAACATTTAGGTCATTTTCGTCCTCCCTAGGCTTATTCTAATCCAATTAGGGTTTTTAACCAATCTTGTGCATCCAATATGTGATTTGGTGTCATTGGTTGAAAATTTAGGTCATTTTCGTCCTCCCTAGGCTTATTCTAATCCAATTAGCGTTTTTAACCAATCTTGTGCGTCCAATATGTGATTTTGTGTCATTGGTTGAACATTTAGGTCATTTTCGTCCTCCACAGGCTTATTCTAATCCAATTAGGGTTTTTAACCAATCTTGTGCATCCAATATGTGATTATGTGTTGTTTTGTGTCATTGGTTGAACATTTAGGTCATTTTCGTCCTCCCTAGGCTTATTCTAATCCAATTAGGGTTTTTAACCAATCTTGTGCATCCAATATGTGATTTTGTGTCATTTTGTGTCATTGGTTGAACATTTAGGTCATTTTCGTCCTCCCTAGGCTTATTCTAATCCAATTAGGGTTTTTAACCAATCTTGTGCATTCAATATGTGATTTTGTGTCATTTTGTGTTTTAGGTCATTTTCGTCCTCCCTAGGCTTATTCTAATCCAATTAGGGTTTTTAACCAATCTTGTGCATCCAATATGTGATTTTGTGTCATTTTGTGTCATTGGTTGAACATTTAGGTCATTTTCGTCCTCCCTAGGCATATTGTAATACAATTACGGTTTTTAACCAATCTTGTGCATCCAATATGTGATTTTGTGTCATTGGTTGAACATTTAGGTCATTTTCGTCCTCCCTAGGCTTATTCTAATCCAATTAGGGTTTTTAACCAATCTTGTGCATCCAATATGTGATTTTGTGTCATTTTGTGTCATTTGTTGAACATTTAGGTCATTTTCGTCCTCCCTAGGCTTATTCTAATCGAATTAGGGTTTTTAACCAATCTTGTGCATCCAATACGTGATTTTGTGTCATTTTGTGTCATTTGTTGCACATTTAGGTCATTTTCGTCCTCCGTAGGCTTATTCTACTCCAATTAGGGTTTTTAACCAATCTTGTGCATCCAATATCTGATTTTCTGTCATTTTGTGTCATTGGTTGGACATTTAGGTCATTTTCATCCTCCATAGGCTTATTCTAATCCAATTATGGTTTATAACCAATCTTGTGCATCCAATATGTGATTTTGTGTCATTGGTTGAACATTTAGGTCATTTTCGTCCTCCCTAGGCTTATTCTAATCCAATTAGGGTTTTTAACCAATCTTGTGCATCCAATATGTGATTTTGTGTCATTTTGTGTCATTGGTTGAACATTTAGGTCATTTTCGTCCTCCCTAGACTTATTCTAATCCAATTATGGTTTTTAACCAATCATGTGCATCCAATATGTGATTTTGTGTCATTTTGTGTTATTGGTTGATCATTTAGGTCATTTTCGTCCTCCCTAGGCTTATTCTAATCCAATTAGGGTTTTTAACCAATCTTGTGCATCCAATATGTGATTTTGTGTCATTGGTTGAACTTTTAGGTCAATTTCGTCCTCCCTAGGCTTATTCTAATCCAATTAGGGTTTTTAACCAATCTTGTGCATCCAATATGTGATTTTGTGTCATTGGTTGAACATTTAGGTCATTTTCGTCCTCCCTAGGCTTATTCTAATCCAATTAGGGTTTTTAACCAATCTTGTGCATCCAATATGTGATTTTGTGTCATTTGTTGAACATTTAGTTCATTTTCGTCCTCCCTAGGCTTATTCTAATCCAATTAGGGTTTTTAACCAATCTTGTGCATCCAATATGTGATTTTGTGTCATTGGTTGAACATTTAGGTCATTTTCGTCCTCCCTAGGCTTATTCTAATCCAATTACGATTTTTAACCAATCTTGTGCATCCAATATGTGATTTTGTGTCATTGGTTGAACATTTAGGTCATTTTCGTCCTCCCCAGGCTTATTCTAATCCAATTAGGATTTTTATCCAATCTTGTGCATCCAATATGTGATTTTGTGACAATTTGTGTCATTGGTTGAACATTTAGGTCATTTTCGTCCTCCCTAGGCTTATTCTAATCCAATTAGGGTTTTTAACCAATCTTGTGCATCCAATATGTGATTTTGTGTCATTGGTTGCACATTTAGGTCATTTTCGTCCTCCCTAGGCTTATTCTAATCCAATTAGGGTTTTTAACCAATCTTGTGCATCCAATATGTGTTTTTGTGTCATTGGTTGAAAATTTAGGTCATTTTCGTCCTCCCTAGGCTTATTCTAATCCAATTAGGGTTTTTAACCAATCTTGTGCATCCAATATGTGATTTTGTGTCATTGGTTGAACATTTAGGTCATTTTCGTCCTCCCCAGGCTTATTCTAATCCAATTAGGATTTTTATCCAATCTTGTGCATCCCATATGTGATTTTGTGTCAATTTGTGACATTGGTTGAACATTTAGGTCATTTTCGTCCTCCCTAGGCTTATTCTAATCCAATTAGGGTTTTTAACCAATCTTGTGCATCCAATATGTGATTTTGTGTCATTGGTTGCACATTTAGGTCATTTTCGTCCTCCCTAGGCTTATTCTAATCCAATTAGGGTTTTTAACCAATCTTGTGCATATAATATGTGATTTTGTGTCATTGGTTGCACATTTAGGTCATTTTCGTCCTCCCTAGGCTTATTCTAATCCAATTAGGGTTTTTAACCAATCTTGTGCATATAATAAGTGATTTTGTGTCATTGGTTGCACATTTAGGTCATTTTCGTACTCGCTAGGCTTCTTCTAATCCAATTAGAGTTTTTAACCAATCTTGTGCATCCAATATGTGATTTTGTGTCATTGGTTGAACATTTAGGTCATTTTCGTCCTCGCTAGGCTTATTCTAATCCACTTAGGGTTCTTAACCAATCTTGTGCATCCAATATGTGATTTTGTGTCATTGGTTGCACATTTAGGTCAATTTCGTCCTCCCTAGGCTTATTCTAATCCAATTCGGGTTTTTAACCAATCTTGTGCATCCAATATGCGATTTTGTGTCATTTTGTGTCATTGGTTGAACATTTAGGTCATTTTCGTCCTCCCTAGCCTTATTTTAATCCTATTAGGGGTTTTAACCAATCTTGTGCATCCAATATGTGATTTTGTGTCATTGGTTGAACATTTAGGTCATTTTCGTCCTCCCTAGGCTTATTCTAATCCAATTAGGGTTTTTAACCAATCTTGTGCATATAATAAGTGATTTTGTGTCATTGGTTGCACATTTAGGTCATTTTCGTCATCCCTATGCTTATTCTAATCCAATTAGGGTTTTTAACCAATGTTGTGCATCCAATATTTGATTTTGCGTCATTGGTTGAACATTTAGGTCATTTTCATCCTCCCTAGGCTTATTCTAATCCAATTAGGGTTTTTGATAAGGATCTCAAGAGCATGAAGATGATCCATATTTTTAATAAATTAGGATGAACTTTATTTATTTTCATTTGGTTTGTAATAATTATTAGTTTGCTTTAATTTGGAATTCTAATAGTTTTAATATAGACTTAGTTGATGTTATATGTAAGTGAAGATACTTTACTTCCTTACATTTAGTTTAATTTTATAAAAAAAAAAATGATGTAAGCCCAATTTGGGCCTAGAGAATGGTGTCACTTATGACCCATTTAGGTTTAGAGATAATTTTACTATAACTATGATTTTGTAACCTTATTGAACGGATTTTTTTTGGATGAATTAAAATTTCTCTAATGAGAATTGTGAGTGAGTTAGGTCTCCTCTTTAAGTTCTTAGATTAGAACTTGTTTGAGTCTTATCAATGGCTTCCTTACCATTGTGGCGATTTTTCATTGGCTTATCAATCATCCTTGATTGTGGCGCCTTCTTCATCTTCTCAACCTAATCCATATTTTGTTTCTTTATAATTTTCGGTTTCCTTTACATCAAACCCTAATTCACAAATTGTGCCAATTTTCGTGTTCAATAACCTGCAATCATATCTCGAGTTCTACAAACTTGTTTTCGGCGTTTCAACATCCTAACTTGCGTTTCGGAACGTCATCTTTCATCTCGTTTTGGAATCGGCCGATTCGGAGTTTCCTAGCTCTGTTTATCGCAATCTCCAGCAATACGCGGTTTTGGATCCAATTTGTAAGTTTCCAACCTAGAACGATCCTTATAGTGATTCATGAGAAATAGGATCATATCATTTGGTATCAGAGCTTGTCTCTAGGTTTGGAATTGAGTAAAAAAAAATTTATGCATTTTTTTTTGTAAACATAAATTGCTAGTTGTGTTGCTTTGTTTGAATTGCTATCATTATTTAATTTGTGTGTTGCTGCAAATTAAAAAAAAAAAAAAAAAAAATTGTGTTGTTAAAATTATTGCACACTACCTGTTTGACAAAATTCCTAAGTATGTCATATCCTCAATATATTCGAGATTTTGTATTGGATCCGGAGTATGTGAAATATCTATACGAAAATGGATATGCAAAACAGGCAAGAAAAGTAGAGAAGCTAGCCTTGAGAGAGAAAGAGAAAATCAAAGAAAAGAAAGAAGAAGAGGAGAAATATTTGAGAGACAAAGCGCGAGAAATTGACTCCAACTATTTGTCTAATTTTGATAATTCTCTATTGCAAGTGTTTGAAGAAGTGTCTCCAAATGAGGAATGTCATCAATATATTGAAATTGAAAGTAAAGAGAAAGATGATGGTAAAATTGAAGGTCTCTTTAAACAAGAGAGTGAGGTGAATGAAGCAATGTTAGTGTTTGAAGATGATTATTCAAAGGTTCCTCAAAAGGATGCTTACAGGGAAATTATTGAGTCACCATTTTTTTGTGATGAAGAGAATGTTCAAGAAACTCAACTTGCTTTGAAGCCTTTGCAAATACAAAGTAACATATTGTTTGCCACAAATTTCAATCCAAAGAAGGTAAATTTGGCTATGAATGACAACTTCAAAAGGTATAACTTTATTACCATCTTTAGAATTTCTTACCTTTACCATAAATGTACTAAGATGTTAATTGTTCAAGATGAAAATGTGATTCACCGACTTATCACATTTGGCGACTTTTCCAAATTTTCATTTGACCCCGGTGGATATGATGAGTTTGTGGTTTGATTGGATTATATCTTCATGTACGATATAATGGAGCTTAAATTCGAGGTCGAATTTCTTCAAGAAGGAGAGAATGATAAGGATCTCAAGAGCATGAAGATGATCCATATTTTTAATAAATTAGGATGAACTTTATTTATTTTCATTTGGTTTGTAATAATTATTAGTTTGCTTTAATTTGGAATTCTAATAGTTTTAATATAGACTTAGTTGATGTTATATGTAAGTGAAGATACTTTACTTCCTTACATTTAGTTTAAAATTATAAAGAAACAAAATATGGATTAGGTTGAGAAGATGAAGAAGGCGCCACAATCAAGGATGATTGATAAGCCAATGAAAAATCGCCACAATGGTAAGGAAGCCATTGATAAGACTCAAACAAGTTCTAATCCAAGAACTTAAAGAGGAGACCTAACTCACTCACAATTCTCATTAGAGAAATTTTAATTCATCCAAAAAAAATAAATGATATGATCCTATTTGTAATGAGTCACTATAAGGATCGTTCTAGGTTGGAAACTTACAAATTGGATCCAAAACCGCGTATTGCTAGAGATTGCGATAAACAGAGCTAGGAAACTCCGAATCGGCCGATTCCAAAACGAGATGAAAGATGACGTTCCGCAACGCAAGTTAGGCTGTTGAATCACCGAAAACAAGTTTCTAGAACTCGAGATATGATCACATATTGCTGAACACAAAAATCGGTACAATTTGTGTATTAGTGTTTGATGTAAAGGAAACTGAAAATTATAAATAAAAAAAAAACAAAAGATGGATTAGGCTGAGAAGATGAAGAAGGCGCCACAATCAAGGATGATTGATAAGCCAATGAAGAATCGCCACAATGGTAAGGAAGCCATTGATAAGACTCAAACAAGTTCTAATCCAAGAACTTAAAGAGGAGACCTAACTCACTCACAATTCTCATTAGAGAAATTTTAATTCATCCCAAAAAAATCCCCTTCATTGAGGTTACAAAATCATAGTTATAGTAAAATTATATCTAAACCTAAATGGGTCATAAGTGACACCATTCTCTAGGCCCAAATTGGGCTTACATCATTTTTTTTTTTATAAAATTAAACTAAATGTAAGGAAGTAAAGTATCTTCACTTACATATAACATCAACTAAGTCTATATTAAAACTATTAGAATTCCAAATTAAAGCAAACTAATAATTATTACAAACCAAATGAAAATAAATAAAGTTCATCCTAATTTATTAAAAATATGGATCATCTTCATGCTCTTGAGATCCCTATCAGTTTTTAACCAATCTTGTGCATCCAATATGTGATTTTGTGTCATTGGTTGCACATTTAGGTCATTTTCGTCCTCCCTAGGCTTATTCTAATCCAATTAGGGTTTTTAACCAATCTTGTGCATCCAATATGTGATTTTGTGTCATTGGTTGAACATTTAGGTCATTTTGGTCCTCCCTATGCTTATTCTAATCCAATTAGGGTTTTAACCAATCTTGTGCATCCAATATGTGATTTTGTGTCATTGGTTGCACATATACGTCATTTTCGTCCTCCCTAGGCCTATTGTAATCCAATTAGGGTTTTTAACCAATCTTGAGCATCCAATATGTGATTTTTTGTCATTGGTTGCACATTTATGTCATTTTCGTCCTCCGTAGGCTTATTCTAATCCAATTAGGGTTTTTAACCAATCTTGTGCATCCAATATGTGATTTTGTGTCATTGGTTGCACATTTAGGTCATTTTCGTCCTCCCTAGGCTTATTCTAATCCAATTAGGGTTTTTAACCAATCTTGTGCATATAATAAGTGATTTTCTGTCATTGGTAATCCAATAAGTTCATTTTCTTCCTCGCTAGACTTATTCTAATCCAATTAGGGTTTTTAACCAATCTTGTGCATCCAATATGTGACTTTGTGTCATTGGTTGAACATTTAGGTCATTTTGGTCCTCCCTAGGCTTATTCTAATCCAATTAGGGTATTTAACCAATCTTTTGTATCCAATATGTGATTTTGTGTCATTGGTTGCACATTTAGGTCATTTTCGTCCTCCCTAGGCTTATTCTAATCCAATTAGGGTTTTTAACCAATCTTGTGCATATAATAAGTGATTTTATGTCATTGGTAATCCAATTAGGTCATTTTCGTCCTCGCTAGGCTTATTCTAATCCAATTAGGGTTTTTAACCAATCTTGTGCATCCAATATGTGATTTTGTGTCATTGGTTGCAAATTTTGGTCATTTTCGTCTTCCCTAGGCTTATTCTAATCCAATTAGGGTTTTTAACCAATCTTGTGCATATAATAAGTGATTTTTTGTCATTGGTAATCCAATAAGTTCATTTTCTTCCTCGCTAGACTTATTCTAATCCAATTAGGGTTTTTAACCAATCTTGTGCATCCAATATGTGATTTTGTGTCATTGGTTGAACATTTAGGTCATTTTCGTCCTCCCTAGGCTTATTCTAATCCAATTAGGGTTTTTAACCAATCTTGTGCATCCAATATGTGATTTTGTGTCATTGGTTGAACATTTAGGTCATTTTTGTCCTCCCTAGGCCTATTCTAATCCAATTAGGGTTTTTAACCAATCTTGTGCGTCCAATAAGTGATTTTGTGTCATTGGTTGAACATTTAGGTCATTTTCGTCCTCCCTAGGCTTATTCTAATCCAATTAGGGTTTGTAACCAATCTTGTGCATCCAATATGTGATTTTGTGTCATTTTGTGTCATTGGTTGAACATTTAGGTCATTTTCGTCTTCCCTAGGCTTATTCTAATCCAATTAGGGTTTTTAACCAATCTTGTGCATCCAATATGTGATTTTGTGTCATTTTGTGTCATTGGTTGAACATATAGGTCATTTTCCTCCTCTCTAGGCTTATTCTAATCCAATTAGGGTTTTTAACCAATCTTGTGCATCCAATATGTGATTTTGTGTCATTGGTTGAACATTTAGGTCATTTTCGTCCTCCCTAGGCTTATTCTAATCCAATTAGGGTTTTTAACCAATCTTGTGCATCCAATATGTGATTTTGTGTCATTGGTTGCACATTTAGGTCATTTTCATCCTCCCTAGGCTTATTCTAATCCAATTAGGGTTTTTAACCAATCTTGTGCATCCAATATTTGATTTTGTGTCATTGGTTGCACATTTAGGTCAATTTCGTCCTCCCTAGGCTTATTCTAATCCAATTAGGGTTTTTAACCAATCTTGTGCATCCAATATGTGATTTGGTGTCATTGGTTGCACATTTAGGTCAATTTCGTCCTCCCTAGGCTTATTCTAATCCAATTAGCGTTTTTAACCAATCTTGTGCATATAATAAGTGATTTTGTGTCATTGGTAATCCAATTAGGTCATTTTCGTCCTCGCTAGGCTTATTCTAATCCAATTAGGGTTTTTAATCAATCTTGTGCATCCAATATGATAATTATTGTCATTTTGTGTCATTGGTTGAACATTTAGGTCATTTTCGTCCTCCCTAGGCTTATTTTAATCCAATTAGGGATTTTAACCAATCTTGTGCATCCAATATGTGATTTTGTGTCATTTTATGTCATTGGTTGAACATTTAGGTTATTTTCGTCCTCCCTAGGCTTATTCTAATCCAATTAGGGTTTTTAACCAATCTTGTGCATCCAATATGTGATTTTGTGTCATTGGTTGAACATTTAGGTCATTTTCGTCCTCCCTAGGCTTATTCTAATCCAATTAGGGTTTTTAACCAATCTTGTGCATATAATAAGTGATTTGGTGTCATTGGTAATCCAATTAGGTCATTTTCGTCCTCCCTAGGTTTATTTTAATCCAATTAGGGTTTTTAACCAATCTTGTGCATCCAATATGTGATTTTGTGTCATTGGTTGCACATTTAGGTCATTTTTGACCTCCCTAGGCTTATTCTAATCCAATTAGGGTTTTTAACCAATCTTGTGCATATAATAAGTGATTTTGTGTCATTGGTTGCACATTTAGGTCATTTTCGTCCTCCCTAGGCTTATTCTAATCCAATTAGGGTTTTTAACCAATCTTGTGCATATAATAAGTGATTTTGTGTCATTGGTTGCACATTTAGGTCATTTTCGTCCTCGCTAGGCTTCTTCTAATCCAATTAGGGTTTTTAACCAATCTTGTGAATCCAATATGTGATTTTGTGTCATTGGTTGCACATTTAGGTCATTTTCGTCCTCCCTAAGCTTATTTTAATCCAATTAGGGATTTTAACCAATCTTGTGCATCCAATATGTGATTTTGTGTCATTGGTTGCACATTTAGGTCATTTTCGTCCTCACTAGGCTTATACTAATCCAATTAGGGTTTTTAACCAATCTTGTGCATCCAATATGTGATTTTGTGTCATTGGTTGAACATTTAGGTCATTTTCGTCCTCCTTAGGCTTATTCTAATCCAATTAGGGTTTTTAACCAATCTTGTGCATCCAATATGGGATTTTGTGTCATTGGTTGCACATTTAGGTCATTTTCGTGCTCCCTAGGCTTATTCTAATCCAATTAGGGTTTTTAACCAATCTTGTGCATCCAATATGTGATTTTGTGTCATTGGTTGCACATTTAGGTCAATTTCGTCCTCCCTAGGCTTATTCTAATCCAATTAGCGTTTTTAACCAATCTTGTGCATATAATAAGTGATTTTGTGTCATTGGTAATCCAATTAGGTCATTTTCGTCCTCCCTAGGCTTATTCTAATCCAATTAGGGTTTTTAACCAATCTTGTGCATCCAATATGGGATTTTGTGTCATTGGTTGCACATTTAGGTCATTTTCGTGCTCCCTAGGCTTATTCTAATCCAATTAGGGTTTTTAACCAATCTTGTGCATATAATAAGTGATTTTGTGTCATTGGTTGCACATTTAGGTCATTTTCGTCCTCCCTAGGCTTATTCTAATCCAATTAGGGTTTTTAACCAATCTTGTGCATCCAATATTTGATTTTGTGTCATTGGTTGAACATTTAGGTCATTTTCGTCCTCCCTAGGCTTATTCTAATCCAATTAGGGTTTTTAACCAATCTTGAGCATCCAATATGTGATTTTGTGTCATTTTGTGTCATTGGTTGAACATTTAGGTCATTTTCGTCCTCCCTAGGCTTATTCTAATCCAATTAGGGTTTTTAACCAATCTTGTGCATCCAATATGTGATTTTGTGTCATTGGTTGAACATTTAGGTCATTTTCGTCCTCCCTAGGCTTATTCTAATCCAATGAGGGTTTTTAACCAATCTTGTGCATCCAATATGTGATTTTGTGTCATTGGTTGAACATTTAGGTCATTTTCGTCCTCCCTAGGCTTATTCTAATCCAATTAGGGTTTTTAACCAATCTTGTGCATCCAATATGTGATTTTGTGTCATTGGTTGCACATTTAGGTCATTTTCTTTTTCCCTAGGCTTATTCTAATCCAATTAGGGTTTTTAACCAATCTTGTGCATCCAATATGTGATTTTGTGTCATTGGTTGCACATTTAGGTCATTTTCGTACTCCCTAGGCTTATTCTAATCCAATTAGGGTTTTTAACCAATCTTGTGCATCGAATATGTGACTTAGTGTCATTGGTTGCACATTTAGGTCATTTTCGTCCTCCTTGGCTTATTCTAATCCAATTAGGGTTTTTAACCAATCTTGTGCATCCAATATGTGATTTTGTGTCATTGGTTGCACATTTAGGTCATTTTCGTCCTCCCTAGGCTTATTCTAATCCAATTAGGGTTTTTAACCAATCTTGTGCATATAATAAGTGATTTTGTGTCATTGTTAATTCAATTAGGTCATTTTCGTCCTCGCTAGGCTTATTCTAATCCAATTAGAATTTTTAACCAATCTAATGCATCCAATATGTGATTTTGTGTCATTTTGTGTCATTGGTTGAACATTTAGGTCATTTTCGTCCTCCCTAGGCTTATTCTAATCCAATTAGGGTTTTTAACCAATCTTGTGCATCCAATATGTGATTTTGTGTCATTGGTTGAACATTTAGGCAAATTTCGTCCTCCCCAGGCCTATTCTAATCCAATTAGCATTTTTATCCAATCTTGTGCATCCCATATGTGATTTTGTGTCATTGGTTGAACATTTAGGTCATTTTCGTCCTCCCTAGGCTTATTCTAATCCAATTAGGGTTTTTAACCAATCTTGTGCATCCAATATGTGATTTTGTGTCATTGGTTGCACAATTAGGTCATTGTCGTCCTCCCTAGGCTTATTCTAATCCAATTAGGGTTTTTAACCAATCTTGTGCATCCAATATGTGATTTTGTGTCATTGGTTGCATATTTAGGTCATTTTCGTACTCCCTAGGCTTATTCTAATCCAATTAGGGTTTTTAACCAATCTTGTGCATCCAATATGTGATTTTGTGTCATTGGTTGCACATTTAGGTCATTTTCGTCCTCCCTAGGCTTATTCTAATCCAATTAGGGTTTTTAACCAATCTTGTGCATCCAATATGTGTTTTTGTGTCATTGGTTGCACATTTAGGTCATTTTCGTCCTCCCTAGGCTTATTCTAATCCAATTAGGGTTTTTAACCAATCTTGTGCATCCAATATGTGATTTTGTGTCATTGGTTGCACATTTAGGTCATTTTCGTCCTCCCTAGGCTTATTCTAATCCAATTAGGGTTTTTAACCAATCTTGTGCATATAATAAGTGATTTTATGTCATTGGTAATCCAATTAGGTCATTTTCGTCCTCGCTAGGCTTATGCTAATCCAAGTAGAATTTTTAACCAATCTTATGCATCCAATATGTGATTTTGTGTCATTTTGTGTTATTGGTTGAACATTTAGGCCATTTTCGTCCTCCCTAGGCTTATTCTAATCTAATTAGGGTTTTTAACCAATCTTATGCATCCAATATGTGATTTTGTGTCATTGGTTGCACATTGACGTCATTTTCGTCCTCCCTAGGCTTATTCTAATCCAATTAGGGTTTTTAACCAATCTTGTGCATCCAATATGTGATTTTGTGTCATTGGTTGCACATTTAGGTCATTTTCGTCCTCCCTAGGCTTATTCTAATCCAATTAGGGTTTTTAACCAATCTTGTGCATATAATAAGTGATTTTGTGTCATTGGTTGCACATTTAGGTCATTTTCGTCCTCCCTATGCTTATTCTAATCCAATTAGGGTTTTTAACCAATCTTGTGCATCCAATATGTGATTTTGTGTCATTGGTTGCACATTTAGGTCATTTTCGTCCTCCCTAGGCTTATTCTAATCCAATTAGGGTTTTTAACCAATCTTGTGCATATAATGAGTGATTTTGTGTCATTGGTAATCCAATTAGGTCATTTTCGTCCTCGCTAGGCTTATTCTAATCTAATTAGGGTTTGTAACCAATCTTATGCATCCAATATGTGATTTTGTGTCATTTTGTTCCATTGGTAATCCAATTAAGTCATTTTCGTCCTCGCTAGGCTTATTCTAATCCAATTAGGGTTTTTAACCAATCTTGTGCATCCAATATGTGATTTTGTGTCAGTGGTTGCACATTTAGGTCATTTTCGTCCTCCCTAGGCTTATTCTAATCCAATTAGGGTTTTTAACCAATCTAGTGCATATAATAAGTGATTTTGTGTCATTTTGTGTCATTAGTTGAATATTTAGGTCATTTTCGTCCTCCCTAGGCTTGTTCTAATCCAATTAGGGTTTTTAACCAATCTTGGGCATCCAATATGTGATTTTGTGTCATTGGTTGCACATTTAGATCATTTTTGTCCTCCCTAGGCTTATTCTAATCCAATTAGGGTTTTTAACCAATCTTGCGAATATAATAAATGATTTTTTGTCATTGGTAATCCAATTAGGTCATTTTTGTCCTCGCTAGGCTTATTCTAATCCAATTAGGGTTTTTAATCAATCTTGTGCATATAATAAGTCATTTGGTGTCATTGGTAATCCAATTAGGTCATTTTCGTCCTCTCTAGGCTTATTCTTATCCAATTAGGGTTTTTCACCAATCTTATGCATCCAATATGTGATTTTGTGTCATTTTGTGTCATTGGTAATCCAATTAGGTCATTTTCGTCCTCGCTAGGCTTATTGTAATCCAATTAGGGTTTTTAACCAATCTTGTGCATCCAATATGTGATTTTGTGTCATTGGTTGCACATTTAGGTCATTTTCGTCCTCCCTAGGCTTATTCTAATCCAATTAGGGTTTTTAACCAATCTTGTGCATCCAATATGTGATTTTGTGTCATTGGTTGCACATTTAGGTCATTTTCGTCCTCCCTAGGCTTATTCTAATCCAATTAGGGTTTTTAACCAATCTTGTGCATCCAATATGTGATTTTGTGTCATTGGTTGAACATTTAGGTTATTTTCGTCGTCCCCAGGCTTATTCTAATCCAATTAGGATTTTAATCCAATGTTGTGCATCCCATATGCGATTTTGTGTCATTGGTTGAACATTTAGGTCATTTTCGTCCTCCCTAGGCTTATTCTAATCCAATTAGGGTTTTTAACCAATCTTGTGCATCCAATATGTGATTTTGTGTCATTGGTTGCACATTTAGGTCATTTTTGTCCTCCCTAGGCTTATTCTAATCCAATTAGGGTTTTTAACCAATCTTGTGCATATAATAAGTGATTTTGTGTCATTGGTTGCACATTTAGGTCATTTTTGCCTCCCTAGGCTTATACTAATCCAATTAGGGTTTTTAACCAATCTTGTGCATATAATAAGTGATTTTGTGTCATTGGTTGCACATTTAGGTCATTTTCGTCCTCCCTATGCTTATTCTAATCCAATTAGGGTTTTTAACCAATCTTGTGCATCCAATATTTGATTGTGTCATTGGTTGAACATTTAGGTCATTTTCGTCCTCCCTAGGCTTATTCTAATCCAATTAGGGTTTTTAACCAATCTTGTGCTTCCAATATGGGATTTTGTTTCATTGGTTGCACATTTAGGTCATTTTCGTGCTCCCTAGGCTTATTCTAATCCAATTAGGGTTTTTAACCAATCTTGTGCATATAATAAGTGATTTTGTGTCATTGGTATTCCAATTAGGTCATTTTCGTCCTCGCTAGGCTTATACTAATCCAATTAGGGTTTTTAACCAATCTTGTGCATCCAATATGTGATTTTGTGTCATTGGTTGAACATTTAGGTCATTTTCGTCCTCCCTATGCTTATTCTAATCCAATTAGGGTTTTTAACCAATCTTGTGCATCCAATATGTGATTTTGTGTAATTTTGTGTTATTGGTTGAACATTTAGGTCATTTTCGTCCTCCCTAGGCTTATTCTAATCCAATTAGGGTTTTTAACCAATCTTGTGCATCCAATATGTGATTTTGTGTCATTTTGTGTCATTGGTTGAACATTTACGTCATTTTCGTCCACTTTAGGCTTATTCTAATCCAATTAGGGTTTTTAACCAATCTTGTGCATCCAATATGTGATTTTTTGTCATTGGTTGAACATTTAGGTCATTTTCGTCCTCCCTAGGCTTATTCTAATCCAATTAGGGTTTTTAACCAATCTTGTGCAACCAATATGTGATTTTGTGTCATTGGTTGAACATTTAGGTCATTTTCGTCCTCCCTAGGCTTATTCTAATCCAATTTGGGGTTTTAACCAATCTTGTGCATCCAATATGTGATTTTGTGTCATTGGTTGAACATTTAGGTCATTTTCGTCCTCCCTAGGCTTATTCTAATCCAATTAGGGTTTTTAACCAATCTTGTGCATCCAATATGTGATTTTGTGTCATTGGTTGAACATTTAGGTCATTTTCGTCCTCCCTAGGCTTATTCTAATCCAATTAGGGTTTTTAACCAATCTTGTGCATCCAATATGTGATTTTGTGTCATTGGTTGAATATTTAGGTCATTTTCGTCCTCCCTAGGCTTATTCTAATCCAATTAGGGTTTTTAACCAATCTTGTGCACCCAATATGTGATTTTGTGTCATTTTGTGTCATTGGTTGAACATTTAGTTCATTTTTGTCCTCCCTAGGCTTATTCTAATCCAATTAGGGTTTTTAACCAATCTTGTGCATATAATAAGTGATTTTGTGTCATTGGTAATCCAATTAGGTCATTTTCGTCCTCGCTAGGCTTATTCTAATCCAATTAGAATTTTTAACCAATCTTGTGCATCCAATATGTGATTTTGTGTCATTGGTTGCACATTTAGGTCATTTTCGTCCTCCCTAGGCTTATTCTAATCCAATTAGGGTTTTTAACCAATCTTGTGCATCCAATATGTGATTTTGTGTCATTGGTTGAACATTTAGGTCATTTTCGTCCTCCCTAGGCTTATTCTAACCAATTAGGGTTTTTAACCAATATTATGCATCCAATATGTGATTTTTTGTCATTTTGTGTCATTGGTTGAACATTTAGGTCATTTTCGTCCTCCCAAGGCTTATTCTAATCCAATTAGGGTTTTTAACCAATCTTGTGCATCCAATATGTGATTTTGTGTCATTGGTTGAACATTTATGTCATTTTCGTCCTCCCTAGGCTTATTCTAATCCAATTAGGGTATTTAACCAATCTTGTGCATCCAATATGTGATTTTGTGTCATTGGTTGCACATTTAGGTCATTTTCGTCCTCCCTAGGCTTATTCTAATCCAATTAGGGTTTTTAACCAATCTTGTGCATCCAATATGTGATTTTGTGTCATTGGTTGAACATTTAGGTCATTTTCGTCCTCCCTAGGCTTATTCTAATCAATTTAGGATTTTTAACCAATCTTGTGCATCCAATATGTGATTTTGTGTCATTGGTTGCACATTTAGGTCATTTTCGTCCTCCCTAGGCTTATTCTAATCCGATTAGGGTTTTTAACCAATCTTGTGCATATAATAAGTGATTTTGTGTCATTGGTAATCCAATTAGGTCATTTTCGTCCTCGCTAGGCTTATTGTAATCCAATTAGGGTTTTTAACCAATCTTGTGCATCCAATATGTGATTTTGTGTCATTGGTTGCAAATTTAGGTCATTTTCGTCCTCCCTAGGCTTATTCTAATCCAATTAGGGTTTTTAACCAATCTTGTGCATCCAATATGTGATTTTGTGTCATTTTGTTTCATTGGTTGAACATTTAGGTCATTTTCGTCCTCCCTAGGCTTATTCTAATCCAATTAGGGTTTTTAACCAATCTTGTGCATCCAATATGTGATTTTGTGTCATTTTGTGTGATTGGTTGAACATTTAGGTCATTTTTGTCCTCCCTAGGCTTATTCTAATCCAATTAGGGTTTTTAACCAATCTTGTGCATCCAATATGTGATTTTGTGTCATTGGTTGAACATTTAGTTCATTTTCATCCTCCATAGGCTTATTCTAATCCAATTAGGGTTTTTAACCAATCTTGTGCATCCAATATGTGATTTTGTGTCATTGGTTGAACATTTAGGTCATTTTCGTCCTCCCTAGGCTTATTCTAATCCAATTAGGGTTTTTAACCAATCTTGTGCATCCAATATGTGATTTTGTGTCATTGGTTGAACATTTAGGTCATTTTCGTCCTCCCTAGGCTTATTCTAATCCAATTAGGGTTTTTAACCAATCTTGTGCATCCAATATGGGATTTTGTGTCATTTTGTGTCATTGGTTGAACATTTAGGTCATTTTCGTCCTCCCTAGGCTTATTCTAATCCAATTAGGGTTTTTAACCAATCTTGTGCATCCAATATGTGATTTTGTGTCATTGGTTGAACATTTAGGTCATTTTCGTCCTCCCTAGGCTTATTCTAATCCAATTAGGGTTTTTAACAAGTCTTGTACATCCAATATGTGATTTTGTGTCATTGGGTGAACATTTCGGTCATTTTCGTCCTCCCTAGGCTTATTCTAATCCAATTAGGGTTTTTAACCAATCTTGTGCATCCAATATGTGATTTGTGTCATTGATTGAACATTTAGGTCATTTTCGTCCTCCCTAGGCTTATTCTAATCCAATTAGGGTTTTTAACCAATCTTGTGCATCCAATATGTGATTTTGTGTCATTGGTTGAACATTTAGGTCATTTTTGTCCTCCCTAGGCTTATTCTAATCCAATTAGGGTTTTTAACCAATCGTGTGCATCCAATATGTGATTTAGTGTCATTGGTTGTACATTTAGGTCATTTTCGTCCTCCCTAGGCTTATTCTAATCCAATTAGGGTTTTTAACCAATCTTGTGCATCCAATATGTGATTTTGTGTCATTGGTTGAACATTTAGGTCATTTTCGTCCTCCCTAGGCTTATTCTAATCCAATTAGGGTTTTTAACCAATCTTGTGCATCCAATAGGTGATTTTGTGTCATTTTGTGTCATTCGTTGAAAATTTAGGTCATTTTCGTCCTCCCTAGGCTTATTCTAATCCGATTAGGGTTTTTAACCAATCTTGTGCATCCAATATGTGATTTTGTGTCATTGGTTGAACATTTAGGTCATTTTCCTCCTCCCTAGGCTTATTCTAATCCAATTAGGGTTTTTAACCAATCTTGTGCATCCAATATGTGATTTTGTGTCATTGGTTGCACATTTAGGTCATTTTCGTCCTCCCTAGGCTTATTCTAATCCAATTAGGGTTTTTAACCAATCTTGTGCATCCAATATGTGATTTTGTGTCATTGGTTGAACATTTAGGCAAATTTCGTCCTCGCTAGGCTTATTCTAATCCAATTAAGATTTTTAACCAATCTTATGCATCCAATATGTGATTTTGTGTCATTGGTTGCACATTTAGGTCATTCTCGTCCTCCCTAGGCTTATTCTAATCCAATTAGGGTTTTTAACCAATCTTGTGCATCCAATATGTGATTTTGTGTCATTGGTTGCACATTTAGGTCATTTTCGTCCTCCCTAGGCTTATTCTAATCCAATTAGGGTTTTTAACCAACCTTGGGCATATAATAAGTGATTTTTTGTCGTTGGTAAACCAATAAGTTCATTTTCGTTCTCGCTAGACCTATTCTAATCCAATTAGGGTTTTTAACCAATCTTGTGCATCCAATATGTGACTTTGTGTCATTGGTTGAACATTTAGGTCATTTAGGTCCTCCCTAGGCTTATTCTAATCCAATTAAGGTTGTTAACCAATCTTGTTCTTATAATAAGTGATTTTGTGTCATTTGTAATCTAATTAGGTCATTTTCGTCCTCGCTAAACTTATTCTAATCCAATTAGGGTTTTTAACCAATCATGTGCATCCAATATGTGATTTTGTGTCATTGGTAATCCAATAAGTTCATTTTCGTCCTCGCTAGACTTATTCTAATCCAATTGGGGTTTTTAACCAATCTTGTGCATCCAATATGTGATTTTGTGTCATTGGTTGCACATTTAGGTCATTTTCGTCCTCCCTAGGCTTATTCTAATCCAATTAGGGTTTTTAACCAATCTTGTGCATCCAATATGTGATTTTGTGTCATTGGTTGCACATTTAGGTCATTTTCGTCCTCCCTAGGCTTATTCTAATCCAATTAGGGTTTTTAACCAATCTTGTGCATATAATAAGTGATTTTTTGTCATTGGTAAACCAATAAGTTCATTTTCGTCCTCGCTAGACTTATTCTAATCCAATTAGGGTTTTTAACTAATCTTGTGTATCCAATATGTGACTTTGTGTCATTGGTTGTACATTTAGGTCATTTTGGTCCTCCCTAAGCTTATTCTAATCCAATTACGATTTTTAACCAATCTTGTGCATCCAATATGTGATTTTGTGTCATTGGTTGCACATTTAGGTCATTTTCGTCCTCCCTAGGCTTATTCTAATCCAATTAGGGTTTTTAACCAATCTTGTGCATCCAATATGTGATTTTGTGTCATTGGTTGAACATTTAGGTCATTTTGGTCCTCCCTATGCTTATTCTAATCCAATTAGGGTTTTAACCAATCTTGTGCATCCAATATGTGATTTTGTGTCATTGGTTGCACATATACGTCATTTTCGTCCTCCCTAGGCCTATTGTAATCCAATTAGGGTTTTTAACCAATCTTGAGCATCCAATATGTGATTTTTTGTCATTGGTTGCACATTTATGTCATTTTCGTCCTCCGTAGGCTTATTCTAATCCAATTAGGGTTTTTAACCAATCTTGTGCATCCAATATGTGATTTTGTGTCATTGGTTGCACATTTAGGTCATTTTCGTCCTCCCTAGGCTTATTCTAATCCAATTAGGGTTTTTAACCAATCTTGTGCATATAATAAGTGATTTTCTGTCATTGGTAATCCAATAAGTTCATTTTCTTCCTCGCTAGACTTATTCTAATCCAATTAGGGTTTTTAACCAATCTTGTGCATCCAATATGTGACTTTGTGTCATTGGTTGAACATTTAGGTCATTTTGGTCCTCCCTAGGCTTATTCTAATCCAATTAGGGTATTTAACCAATCTTTTGTATCCAATATGTGATTTTGTGTCATTGGTTGCACATTTAGGTCATTTTCGTCCTCCCTAGGCTTATTCTAATCCAATTAGGGTTTTTAACCAATCTTGTGCATATAATAAGTGATTTTATGTCATTGGTAATCCAATTAGGTCATTTTCGTCCTCGCTAGGCTTATTCTAATCCAATTAGGGTTTTTAACCAATCTTGTGCATCCAATATGTGATTTTGTGTCATTGGTTGCAAATTTTGGTCATTTTCGTCTTCCCTAGGCTTATTCTAATCCAATTAGGGTTTTTAACCAATCTTGTGCATATAATAAGTGATTTTTTGTCATTGGTAATCCAATAAGTTCATTTTCTTCCTCGCTAGACTTATTCTAATCCAATTAGGGTTTTTAACCAATCTTGTGCATCCAATATGTGACTTTGTGTCATTGGTTGAACATTTAGGTCCTTTTGGTCCTCCCTAGGCTTATTCTAATCCAATTAGGGTTTTTAACCAATCTTGTGCATCCAATATGTGATTTTGTGTCACTTGTATTCCGATTAGGTCATTTTCGTCCTCGCTTAACTTATTCTAATCCAATTAGGGTTTTTAACCAATCTTGTGCATCCAATATGTGATTTTGTGTCATTGGTTGCACATTTAAGTCATTTTCGTCCTCCCTAGGCTTATTCTAATCCAATTAGGGTTTTTAACCAATCTTGTGCATATAATAAGTGATTTTGTGTCATTGGTTGCACATTTAGGTCATTTTCGTCCTCCCTATGCTTATTCTAATCCAATTAGGGTTTTTAACCAATCTTGTGCATCCAATATTTGATTGTGTCATTGGTTGAACATTTAGGTCATTTTCGTCCTCCCTAGGCTTATTCTAATCCAATTAGGGTTTTTAACCAATCTTGTGCATCCAATATGGGATTTTGTTTCATTGGTTGCAAATTTAGGTCATTTTCGTGCTCCCTAGGCTTATTCTAATCCAATTAGGGTTTTTAACCAATCTTGTGCATATAATGATAAGGATCTCAAGAGCATGAAGATGATCCATATTTTTAATAAATTAGGATGAACTTTATTTATTTTCATTTGGTTTGTAATAATTATTAGTTTGCTTTAATTTGGAATTCTAATAGTTTTAATATAGACTTAGTTGATGTTATATGTAAGTGAAGATACTTTACTTCCTTACATTTAGTTTATTTTTATAAAAAAAAAATGATGTAAGCCCAATTTGGGCCTAGAGAATGGTGTCACTTATGACCCATTTAGGTTTAGAGATAATTTTACTATAACTATGATTTTGTAACCTCAATGAAGGGGATTTTTTTTGGAATGAATTAAAAAATTTCTCTAATGAGATTTGTGAGTGAGTTAGGTCTCCTCTTTGAGTTCTTGGATTAGAACTTGTTTGAGTCTTATCAATGGCTTCCTTACCATTGTGGCGATTCTTCATTGGCTTATCAATCATCCTTGATTGTGGCGCCTTCTTCACCTTCTCAACCTAATCCATATTTTGTTTCTTTATAATTTCCGGTTTCCTTTACATCAAACCCTAATTCACAAATTGTGCCAATTTTCGTGTTCAATAACCTGCAATCATATCTCGAGTTCTACAAACTTGTTTTCGGCGATTCAACATCCTAACTTGCGTTTCAGAACGTCATCTTTCACCTCGTTTTGGAATCGGCCGATTCTGAGTTTCGCAGCTCCGTTTATTGCGTTATCCAGCAATACGCGATTTTGGATCCAATTTGTAAGTTTCCTACCTAGAACGATCCTTATAGTGATTCATGAGAAATGATAAGGATCTCAAGAGCATGAAGATGATCCATATTTTTAATAAATTAGGATGAACTTTATTTATTTTCATTTGGTTTGTAATAATTATTAGTTTGCTTTAATTTGGAATTCTAATAGTTTTAATATAGACTTAGTTGATGTTATATGTAAGTGAAGATACTTTACTTCCTTACATTTAGTTTATTTTTATAAAAAAAAAATGATGTAAGCCCAATTTGGGCATAGAGAATGGTGTCACTTATGACCCATTTAGGTTTAGAGATAATTTTACTATAACTATGATTTTGTAACCTCAATGAAGGGGATTTTTTTTGGAATGAATTAAAAAATTTCTCTAATGAGATTTGTGAGTGAGTTAGGTCTCCTCTTTGAGTTCTTGGATTAGAACTTGTTTGAGTCTTATCAATGGCTTCCTTACCATTGTGGCGATTCTTCATTGGCTTATCAATCATCCTTGATTGTGGCGCCTTCTTCACCTTCTCAACCTAATCCATATTTTGTTTCTTTATAATTTCCGGTTTCCTTTACATCAAACCCTAATTCACAAATTGTGCCAATTTTCGTGTTCAATAACCTGCAATCATATCTCGAGTTCTACAAACTTGTTTTCGGCGATTCAACATCCTAACTTGCATTTCAGAACGTCATCTTTCACCTCGTTTTGGAATCGGCCGATTCTGAGTTTCGCAGCTCCGTTTATTGCGTTATCCAGCAATACGCGATTT
>JBBPBQ010000007.1:373136-390168 GCA_037974755.1 Cicer yamashitae | reverse complement strand
TTTCGTCCTCCCTAGGCTTATTCTAATCCAATTAGGGTTTTTAACCAATCTTGTGTATCCAATATGTGATTTTGTGTCATTTTGTGTCATTGGTTGATCATTTAGGTCATTTTCGTCCTCCCTAGGCTTATTCTAATCCAATTAGGGTTTTTAACCAATCTTGTGTATCCAATATGTGATTATGTGTCATTATGCGTCATTGGTTGAACATTTAGGTCATTTTCGTCCGCCCTAGGCTTATTTTAATCCAATTAGGGTTTTTAACCAATCTTGTCCATCCAATATGTCATTATGTGTCATTATGTGTCATTGGTTGAACATTTAGGTCATTTTCGTCCTCCCTAGGCTTATTTTAATCCAATTAGGGTTCTTAACCAATCTTGTCCATCCAATATGTGATTTTGTGTCATTTTGTGATATGACCCTATTTCTCATGAATCACTATAAGGATCGTTCTAGGTTGGAAACTTACAAATTGGATCCAAAACCGCGTATTGCTGGAGATTGCGATAAACAGAGCTAGGAAACTCCGAATCGGCCGATTCCAAAACGAGATGAAAGATGACGTTCCGAAACGCAAGTTAGGCTGTTGAATCACCGAAAACAAGTTTCTAGAACTCGAGATATGATCACAGATTGCTGAACACAAAAATCGATACAATTTGTGTATTAGTGTTTGATGTAAAGGAAACTGAAAATTATAAATAAAAAAAAAAAAAAACAAAAGATGGATTAGGCTGAGAAGATGAAGAAGGCGCCACAATCAAGGATGATTGATAAGCCAATGAAGAATCGCCACAATGGTAAGGAAGCCATTGATAAGACTCAAACAAGTTCTAATCCAAGAACTTAAAGAGGAGACCTAACTCACTCACAATTCTCATTAGAGAAATTTTAATTCATCCAAAAAAATCCCCTTCATTGAGGTTACAAAATCATAGTTATAGTAAAATTATCTCTAAACCTAAATGGGTCATAAGTGACGCCATTCTCTAGGCCCAAATTGGGCTTACATCATTTTTTTTTTATAAAAATAAACTAAATGTAAGGAAGCAAAGTATATTCACTTACATATAACATCAACTAAGTCTATATTAAAAATATTAGAATTCCAAATTAAAGCAAACTAATAATTATTACAAACCAAATGAAAATAAATAAAGTTCATCCTAATTTATTAAAAATATGGATCATCTTCATGCTCTTGAGATCCTTATCATTCTCTCCTTCTTGAAGAAATTCGACCTCGAATTTAAGCTCCATTATATCGTACATGAAGATATAATCCAATCAAACCACAAGCTCATCATATCCACCGGGGTCAAATGTAAATTTGGGAAAGTCACCAAATGTGATAAGTCGGTGAATCACATTTTCATCTTGAACAATTAACATCTTAGTACATTTATGGTAAAGGTAAGAAATTCCAAAGATGGTAATAAAGTTATACCTTTTGAAATTGCCATTCATAGCCAAATTTACCTTCTTTGGATTGAAATTTGTGGCAAATAATATGTTACTTTGTATTTGCAAAGGCTTCAAAGCAAGTTGAGTTTCTTGAACATTCTCTTCATTACAAAAAATTGGTGACTCAATAATTTCCTTGTAAGCATCCTTTTGAGGAACCTTTGAATAATCATCTTCAAACACTAACATTGCTTCATTCACCTCACTCTCTTGTTTAAAGAGACCTTCAATTTTACCATCATCTTTCTCTTTACTTTCAATTTCAATATATTGATGACATTCCTCATTTGGAGACACTTCTTCAAACACTTGCAATTGAGAATTATTAAAATTAGACAAATAGTTGGAGTCAATTTCTCGCCCTTTGTCTCTCAAATATTTCTCCTCTTCTTCTTTCTTTTCTTTGATTTTCTCTTTCTCTCTCAAGGCTAGCTTCTCTACTTTTCTTGCCTGTTTTGCATATCCATTTTCGTATAGATATTTCACATACTCCGGATCCAATACAAAATCTCGAATATATTGAGGATATGACATACTTAGGAATTTTGTCAAACAGGTAGTGTGCAATAATTTTAACAACACAATTTTTTTTTTTTTTTTAATTTGCAGCAACACACAAATTAAATAATGATAGCAATTCAAACAAAGCAACACAACTAGCAATTTATGTTTACCAAAAAAATGCATAAATTTTTTTTTACTCAATTCCAAACCTAGAGACAAGCTCTGATACCAAATGATATGAATCTATTTGTAATGAGTCACTTTAAGATCGTTCTAGGTTGGAAACTTACAGATTGAATCAGAAATCGCGTATTGCTGGAGAACGCAATAAACGGAGCTGCGAAACTCAGAATCGGCCGATTCCAAAACGAGATGAAAGATGACGTTCCGAAACGCAAGTTAGGATGTTGAATCAACGAAAACAAGTTTGTAGAACTCGAGATATGATTGCAGGTTATTGAACACGAAAATTGGCACAATTTGTGAATTAGGGTTTGATGTAAAGGAAACCGAAAATTATAAAGAAACAAAATATGGATTAGGTTGAGAAGATGAAGAAGGCGCCACAATCAAGGATGATTGATAAGCCAATGAAGAATCGCCACAATGGTAAGGAAGCCATTGATAAGACTCAAACAAGTTCTAATCCAAGAACTCAAAGAGGAGACCTAACTCACTCACAATTCTCATTAGAGAAATTTTAATTCATCCAAAAAAATCCCCTTCATTGAGGTTACAAAATCATAGTTATAGTAAAATTATCTCTAAACCTAAATGGGTCATAAGTGACACCATTCTCTAGGCCCAAATTGGGCTTACATCATTTTTTTTTTATAAAAATAAACTAAATGTAAGGAAGCAAAGTATATTCACTTACATATAACATCAACTAAGTCTATATTAAAAATATTAGAATTCCAAATTAAAGCAAACTAATAATTATTACAAACCAAATGAAAATAAATAAAGTTCATCCTAATTTATTAAAAATATGGATCATCTTCATGCTCTTGAGATCCTTATCATTCTCTCCTTCTTGAAGAAATTCGACCTCGAATTTAAGCTCCATTATATCGTACATGAAGATATAATCCAATCAAACCACAAACTCATCATATCCACCGGGGTCAAATGAAAATTTGGAAAAGTCGCCAAATGTGATAAGTCGGTGAATCACATTTTCATCTTGAACAATTAACATCTTAGTACATTTATGGTAAAGGTAAGAAATTCTAAAGATGGTAATAAAGTTATACCTTTTGAAGTTGTCATTCATAGCCAAATTTACCTTCTTTGGATTGAAATTTGTGGCAAACAATATGTTACTTTGTATTTGCAAAGGCTTCAAAGCAAGTTGAGTTTCTTGAACATTCTCTTCATCACAAAAAAATGGCGACTCAATAATTTCCTTGTAAGCATCCTTTTGAGGAACCTTTGAATAATCATCTTCAAACACTAACATTGCTTCATTTACCTCACTTTCTTGTTTAAAGAGACCTTCAATTTTACCATCAACTTTCTCTTTACTTTCAATTTCAATATATTGATGACATTCTTCATTTGGAGACACTTTTTCAAACACTTGCAATAGAGAATTATTAAAATTAGACAAATAGTTGGAGTCAATTTTTTGCCCTTTGTCTCTCAAATATTTCTCCTCTTCTTTCTTTTCTTTGATTTTCTCTTTCTCTCTCAAGGCTAGCTTCTCTACTTTTCTTGCTTGTTTTGCATATCCATTTTCGTATAGATATTTCACATACTCCGGATCCAATACAAAATCTCGAATATATTGAGGATATGACATACTTAGGAATTTTGTCAAACAGGTAGTATGCAATAATTTTAACAACACAATTTTTTTTTTTTTTTAATTTGCAGCAACACAAAAATTAAGTAATGATAGCAATTCAAATAAAACCAACACAACTAGCAATTTATGTTTCACCAAAAAAATGCATAAACAAAATTTTACTCAATTCCAAACCTAGAGACAAGCTCTGATACCAAATGATATGATCCTATTTCTCATGAATCACTATAAGGATCGTTCTAGGTTGGAAACTTACAAATTGGATCCAAAACCGCGTATTGCTGGAGATTGCGATAAACAGAGCTAGGAAACTCCGAATCGGCCGATTCCAAAACGAGATGAAAGATGACGTTCCGAAACGCAAGTTAGGCTGTTGAATCACCGAAAACAAGTTTCTAGAACTCGAGATATGATCACAGATTGCTGAACACAAAAATCGGTACAATTTGTGTATTAGTGTTTGATGTAAAGGAAACTGAAAATTATAAATAAAAAAAAAAAACAAAAGATGGATTAGGCTGAGAAGATGAAGAAGGCGCCACAATCAAGGATGATTGATAAGCCAATGAAGAATCGCCACAATGGTAAGGAAGCCATTGATAAGACTCAAACAAGTTCTAATCCAAGAACTTAAAGAGGAGACCTAACTCACTCACAATTCTCATTAGAGAAATTTTAATTCATCCAAAAAAATCCCCTTCATTGAGGTTACAAAATCATAGTTATAGTAAAATTATCTCTAAACCTAAATGGGTCATAAGTGACACCATTCTCTAGGCCCAAATTGGGCTTACATCATTTTTTTTTTATAAAAATAAACTAAATGTAAGGAAGCAAAGTATATTCACTTACATATAACATCAACTAAGTCTATATTAAAAATATTAGAATTCCAAATTAAAGCAAACTAATAATTATTACAAACCAAATGAAAATAAATAAAGTTCATCCTAATTTATTAAAAATATGGATCATCTTCATGCTCTTGAGATCCTTATCAGGAGGACGAAAATGACCTAAATGTTCAACCAATGACACAAAATGACACAAAATCACATATTGGATGCACAAGATTGGTTAAAACCCTAATTGGATTAGAATAAGCCTAGGGAGGACGAAAATGACCTAAATGTTCAACCAATGACACAAAATGACACAAAATCACATTTTGGATGCACAAGATTGGTTAAAAACCCTAATTGGATTAGAAAAACCCTAGGGAGGACGAAAATGACCTAAATGTTCAACCAATGACACAAAATGACACAAAATCACATATTGGATGCACAAGATTGGTTAAAAACCCTAATTGGATTAGAATAAGCCTAGGGAGGACGAAAATGACCTAAATGTTCAACCAATGACACAAAATGACATAAAATTACATATTGGATGCACAAGATTGGTTAAAAACCCTAATTAGATTAGAATAAGCCTAGGGAGGACGAAAATGACCTAAATGTGCAACCAATGACACAAAATCATATATTGGATGCACAAGATTGGTTAAAAACCCTAATTGGATTAGAATAAGCTTAGGGAGGACGAAAATGACCTAAATGTTCAACCAATGACACAAAATGACACAAAATCACATATTGGATGGACAAGATTGGTTAAGAACCCTAATTGGATTAAAATAAGCCTAGGGAGGACGAAAATGACCTAAATGTTCAACCAATGACACATAATGACATATTGGATGCACAAGATTGGTTAGAAACCCTAATTTGATTAGAATAAGCCTAGGGAGGACGAAAATGACCTAAATGTTCAACAAATGACACAAAATCACATATTGGATGCACAAGATTGGTTAAAAACCCTAATTAGATTAGAATAAGCCTAGGGAGGACGAAAATGACCGAAATGTTCAAGCAATGACACAAAATCACATATTGGATGCACAAGATTGGTTAAAAACCCTTATTGGATTAGAATAAGCCTAGGGAGGACGAAAATGACCTAAATGTTCAACCAATGACACAAAATGACACAAAATCACATATTGGATGCACATGATTGGTTAAAAACCCTAATTGGATTAGAATAAGCCTAGGGAGGATGAAAATGACCTAAATGTTCAACCAATGACATAAAATGACACAAAATCACATATTGGATGCACAAGATTGGTTAAAAACCCTAATTGGATTAGAATAAGCCTAGGGAGGACGAAAATGACCTAAATGTTCAACCAATGACACAAAATGACACAAAATCACATATTGGATGAACAAGATCGGTTAAAAACCCTAATTGGATTAGAATAAGCCTACGGAGGACGAAAATGACCTAAATGTTCAACCAATGACACAAAATGACATAAAATCACATATTGGATGCACAAGATTGATTAAAAACCCTAATTGGATTAGAATAAGCCTAGGGAGGACGAAAATGACCTAAATGTTCAACCAATGACACAAAATGACACAAAATCACATATTGGATGCACAAGATTGGTTAAAAAACCTAATTGGATTAGAATAAGCCTAGGGAGGACAAAAATGACCTAAATGTTCAACCAATGACACAAAATCACATATTGGATGCACAAGATTGGTTAAAAACCCTAATTGGATTAGAATAAGCCTATGGAGGACGAAAATGACCTAAATGTTCAACCAATGACATAAAATTACACAAAATCACATATTGGATGCACAAGATTGGTTAAAAACCTTAATTGGATTAGAATAAGCCTAGGGAGGACGAAAATGACCTAAATGTTCAACCAATGACACAAAATCACATATTGGATGCACAAGATTGGATAAAAACCCTAATTAAATTAGAATAAGCCTAGGGAGGACGAAAATGACCTAAATGTTCAACCAATGACACAAAATCACATATTGGATGCACAAGATTGGTTAAAAACCCTAATTGGATTAGAATAAGCCTAGGGAGGACGAAAATGACCTAAATGTTCAACCAATGATAGAAAATCACATATAGGATGCACAAGATTGGTTAAAAATCCTAATTGGATTAGAATAAGCCTAGGGAGGACGAAAATGACCTATATGTTCAACCAATGACACAAAATCACATATTGGATGCACAAGATCGGTTAAAAACCCTAATTGGGTTATGATATGATCCTGATCCTATTTCTCATGAATCACTATAAAGGATCGTTCTAGGTTGGAAACTTACAAATTGGATCCAAAACCGCGTATTGCTGGAGATTGCGATAAACAGAGCTAGGAAACTCCGAATCGATCGATTCCAAAACGAGGTGAAAGATGACGTTCCGAAACGCAAGTTAGGATGTTGAATCGCCGAAAACAAGTTTGTAGAACTCGAGATATGATTGCAGGTTATTGAACACGAAAATTGGCACAATTTGTGAATTAGGGTTTGATGTAAAGGAAACCGAAAATTATAAAGAAACAAAATATGGATTAGGTTGAGAAGATGAAGAAGGCGCCACAATCAAGGATGATTGATAAGCCAATGAAGAATCATAGTTATAGTAAAATTATCTCTAAACCTAAATGGGTCATAAGTGACACCATTCATTAGGCCCAAATTGGGCTTACATCATTTGTTTTTTATAAAAATAACTAAATGTAAGGAAGCAAAGTATCTTCACTTACATATAACATCAACTAAATCTATATTAAAACTATTACAATTCCAAATTAAAGCAAACTAGGAACTATTACAAACCAAATGAAAATAAATAAAGTTCACCCTAATTTATTAAAAATATGGATCATCTTCATGCTCTTGAGATCCTTATCACATTGGTTGAACATTTAGGTCATTTTTGTCCTCCCTAGGCTTATTCTTATCCAATTAGGGTTTTAAACCAATCTTATGCATCCAATATGTGATTTTGTGTCATTGGTTGAACATTTAGATGATTTTCGTCCTCCCTAGGCTTATTCTAATCCAATTAGGGTTTTTAACCAATCTTGTGCATCCAATATGTGATTTTGTGTCATTTGGTGTCATTTAGGTCATTTTCGTCCTCCCTAGGCTTATTCTAATCCAATTAGGGTTTCTTCATTGGCTTATCAATCATCCTTGATTGTGGCGCCTTCTTCATCTTCTCAACCTAATCCATATTTTGTTTCTTTATAATTTTCGGTTTCCTTTACATCAAACCCTAATTCACAAATTGTGCCAATTTTCGTGTTCAATAACCTGCAATCATATCTCGAGTTCTACAAACTTGTTTTCGGCGATTCAACATCCTAACTTGCGTTTCGGAACGTCATCTTTCACCTCGTTTTGGAATCGATCGATTCGGAGTTTCCTAGCTCTGTTTATCGCAATCTCCAGCAATACGCGGTTTTGGATCCAATTTGTAAGTTTCCAACCTAGAACGATCCTTTATAGTGATTCATGAGAAATAGGATCAGGATCATATCATAACCCAATTAGGGTTTTTAACCGATCTTGTGCATCCAATATGTGATTTTGTGTCATTGGTTGAACATTTAGGTCATTTTCGTCCTCCCTAGGCTTATTCTAATCCGATAAGGGTTTTTAACCAATCTTGTGCATCCAATATGTGATTTTGTGTCATTGGTTGAACATTTAGGTCATTTTCGTCCTACCTAGGCTTATTCTAATCCAATTAGGGGTTTTAACCAATCTTGAGCATCCAATATGGGATTTTGTGTCATTTTGTCTCATTGGTTGAACATTTAGGTCATTTTCGTCCTCCCTAGGCTTATTCTAATCCAATTAGGGTTTTTAACAAATCTTGTGCATCCAATATGTGATTTTGTGTCATTGGTTGAACATTTAGGTCATTTTCGTCCTACCTAGGCTTATTCTAACCCAATTAGGGTTTTTAACCGATCTTGTGCATCCAATATGTGATTTTGTGTCATTGGTTGAACATTTAGGTCATTTTCGTCCTCCCTAGGCTTATTCTAATCTAATTAGGGTTTTTAACCAATCTTGTGCATCCAATATGTGATTTTGTGTCATCAGTTGAACATTTTGGTCATTTTCGTCCTCCCTAGGCTTATTCTAATCCAATTAGGGTTTTTAACCAATCTTGTGCATCCAATATGTGATTTTGTGTCATTTTGTGTCATCGGTTGAACATTTAGGTCATTTTTCGTCCTCCCTAGGCTTATTCTAATCCAATTAGGGTTTTTAACCAATCTTGTGCATCTAATATGTGATTTTGTGTCATTTTGTGTCATCGGTTGAACATGTTGGTCATTTTCGTCCTCCCTAGGCTTATTCTAATCCAATTAGGGTTTTTAACCAATCTTGTGCATCCAATATGTGATTTTGTGTCATTGGTTGAACATTTAGGTCATTTTCGTCCTCCCTAGGCTTATTCTAATCCAATTAGGGTTTTTAACCAATCTTGTGCATCCAATATGTGATTTTGTGTCATTTTGTGTCATTGGTTGAACATTTAGGTCATTTTCGTCCTCCCTAGGTGATAAGGATCTCAAGAGCATGAAGATGATCCATATTTTTAATAAATTAGGATGAACTTTATTTATTTTCATTTGGTTTGTAACAATTATTAGTTTGCTTTAATTTGGAATTCTAATATTTTTAATATAGACTTAGTTGATGTTATATGTAAGTGAATATACTTTGCTTCCTTACATTTAGTTTATTTTTATAAAAAAAAAAATGATGTAAGCCCAATTTGGGCCTAGAGAATGGTGTCACTTATGACCCATTTAGGTTTAGAGATAATTTTACTATAACTATGATTTTGTAACCTCAATGAAGGGGGATTTTTTTTGGATGAATTAAAATTTCTCTAATGAGAATTGTGAGTGAGTTAGGTCTCCTCTTTAAGTTCTTGGATTAGAACTTGTTTGAGTCTTATCAATGGCTTCCTTACCATTGTGGCGATTCTTCATTGGCTTATCAATCATCCTTGATTGTGGCGCCTTCTTCATCTTCTCAGCCTAATCCATCTTTTGTTTTTTTTTTTTTTTATTTATAATTTTCAGTTTCCTTTACATCAAACACTAATACACAAATTGTATCGATTTTTGTGTTCAGCAATCTGTGATCATATCTCGAGTTCTAGAAACTTGTTTTCGGTGATTCAACAGCCTAACTTGCGTTTCGGAACGTCATCTTTCATCTCGTTTTGGAATCGGCCGATTCGGAGTTTCCTAGCTCTGTTTATCGCAATCTCCAGCAATACGCGGTTTTGGATCCAATTTGTAAGTTTCCAACCTAGAACGATCCTTATAGTGATTCATGAGAAATAGGATCATATCAGTTGAACATTTAGGTCATTTTCGTCCTCCCTAGGCTTATTCTAATCCAATTAGGGTTTTTAACCAATCTTGTGCATCCAATATGTGATTTTGTGTCAATGGTTAAACATTTAGGTCATTTTCGTCCTCCAAAGGCTTATTCTAATCCAATCAGGGTTTTTAACCAATCTTGTGCATCCAATATGTGATTTTGTGTCATTGGTTGAACATTTAGGTCATTTTCGTCCTCCCTAGGCTTATTCTAATCCAATTAGGGTTTTTAACCAATCTTGTGCATCCAATATGTGATTTTGTGTCATCGGTCTAACATTTAGGTCATTTTCGTCCTCCCTAGGCTTATTCTAATCCAATTACGGTTTTTAACCAATCTTGTGCATCCAATATGTGATTTTGTGTCATTGGTTGAACATTTAGGTCATTTTCGTCCTCCCTAGGCTTATTCTAATCCAATAAGGGTTTTTAACCAATCTTGTGCATCCAATATGTGATTTTGTGTCGTTGGTTGAACATTTAGGTCATATTCGTCCTCCCTAGGCTTATTCTTATCCCATTAGGGTTTTTAACCAATCTTGTGCATCCAATATGTGATTTTGTGTAATTTTGTGTAATTGGTTGAACATTTAGGTCATTTTCGTCCTCCCTAGGATTATTCCAATCCAACTAGGGTTTTTAACCAATCTTGTGCATCCAATATGTGATTTTGTGTCATTGGTTGAACTATTAGGTCATTTTCGTCCTCCCTAGGCTAATTCTAATCCCATGAGGGTTTTTAACCAATCTTGGGCATCGAATATGTGATTTTGTGTTATTTTGTGTCATTGGTGGAACATTTAGGTCATTTTCGTCCTCCCTAGGCTTATTCTAATCCAATAAGGGTTTTTAACCAATCTTGTGCATCCAATATGTGATTTTGTGTCGTTGGTTGAACATTTAGGTCATATTCGTCCTCCCTAGGCTTATTCTTATCCCATTAGGGTTTTTAACCAATCTTGTGCATCCAATATGTGATTTTGTGTCATTTTGTGTAATTGGTTGAACATTTAGGTCATTTTCGTTCTCCCTAGGATTATTCCAATCCAACTAGGGTTTTTAACCAATCTTGTGCATCCAATATGTGATTTTGTGTCATTGGTTGAACATTTAGGTCATTTTCGTCCTCCCTAGGCTTATTCTAATCTAATTAGGGTTTTTAACCAATCTTGTGCATCCAATATGTGATTTTGTGTCGTTGGTTGAACATTTAGGTCATTTTCGTCCTCCTTAGGCTTATTCTAATCCAATTAGGGTTTTTAACCAATCTTGTTCATCCAATATGTGATTTTTTGTCATTGGTTGAACTTTTATGTCAATTTCGTCCTCCCTAGGCTTATTCTAATCCAATTAGGGTTTTTAACCAATCTTGTGCATCCAATATGTGATTTTATGTCATTTTGTGTCATTGGTTGAACATTTAGGTCATTTTCGTCCTCCCTAGGCTTATTCTAATCCAATTAGGGTTTTTAACCAATCTTGTGCATCCAATATGTGATTTTGTGCCATTTTGTGTCATTGGTTGAACATTTAGGTCATTTTCGTCCTCCCTAGGCTTATTCTAATCCAATTAGGGTTTTTAAGCAATCTTGTGCATCCAATATGTGATTTTGTGCCATTATGTGTCATTGGTTGAACATTTAGGTCATTTTCGTCCTCCCTAGGCTTATTCTAATCCAATTTGATAAGGATCTCAAGAGCATGAAGATGATCCATATTTTTAATAAATTAGGATGAACTTTATTTATTTTCATTTGGTTTGTAATAATTATTAGTTTGCTTTAATTTGGAATTCTAATATTTTTAATATAGACTTAGTTGATGTTATATGTAAGTGAATATACTTTGCTTCCTTACATTTAGTTTATTCTTATAAAAAAAAAATGATGTAAGCCCAATTTGGGCCTAGAGAATGGTGTCACTTATGACCCATTTAGGTTTAGAGATAATTTTACTATAACTATGATTTTGTAACCTCAATGAAGGGGGATTTTTTTGGATGAATTAAAATTTCTCTAATGAGAATTGTGAGTGAGTTAGGTCTCCTCTTTAAGTTCTTGGATTAGAACTTGTTTGAGTCTTATCAATGGCTTCCTTACCATTGTGGCGATTCTTCATTGGCTTATCAATCATCCTTGATTGTGGCGCCTTCTTCATCTTCTCAGCCTAATCCATCTTTTGTTTTTTTTTTTTTTTATTTATAATTTTCAGTTTCCTTTACATCAAACACTAATACACAAATTGTATCGATTTTTGTGTTCAGCAATCTGTGATCATATCTCGAGTTCTAGAAACTTGTTTTCGGTGATTCAACAGCCTAACTTGCGTTTCGGAACGTCATCTTTCATCTCGTTTTGGAATCGGCCGATTCGGAGTTTCCTAGCTCTGTTTATCGCAATCTCCAGCAATACGCGGTTTTGGATCCAATTTGTAAGTTTCCAACCTAGAACGATCCTTATAGTGATTCATGAGAAATAGGATCATATCACAATTTGGGTTTTTAAGCAATCTTGTGCATCCAATATGTGATTTTGTGTCATTTTGTGTCATTGGTTGAACATTTAGGTCATTTTCGTCCTCGCTAGGCTTATTCTAATCCAATTAGGGTTTTTAAGCAATCTTGTGCATCCAATATGTGATTTTGTGTCATTTTGTGTCATTGGTTGAACATTTAGGTCATTTTCGTCCTCCCTAGGCTTATTCTAATCCAATTTGGGTTTTTAACCAATCTTGTGCATCCAATATGTGATTTTGTGTCATTGGTTGAATATTTAGGTCATTTTCGTCCTCCCTAGGCTTATTCTAATCCAATTAGGGTTTTTAACCAATCTTGTGCATCCAATATGTGATTTTGTGTCATTGGTTGAACATTTAGGTCATTTTCATCCTCCAAAGGCTTATTCTAATCCAATTAGGGTTTTTAACCAATCTTGTGCATCCAATATGTGATTTTGTGTCATTGGTTGAACATTTAGGTCATTTTCGTCCTCCCTAGGCTTATTCTAATCTAATTAGGGTTTTTAACCAATCTTGTGCATCCAATATGTGATTTTGTGTCGTTGGTTGAAAATTTAGGTCATTTTCGTCCTCCTTAGGCTTATTCTAATCCAATTAGGGTTTTTAACCAATCTTGTGCATCCAATATGTGATTTTGTGTCATTGGTTGAACTTTTAGGTCAATTTCGTCCTCCCTAGGCTTATTCTAATCCAATTAGGGCTTTTAACCAATCTTGTGCATCCAATATGTGATTTTATGTCATTTTGTGTCATTTGTTGAACATTTAGGTCATTTTCGTCCTCCCTAGGCTTATTCTAATCCAATTAGGGTTTTTAACCAATCTTGTGCATCCAATATGTGATTTTGTGTCATTGGTTGATCATTTAGGTCATTTTCGTCCTCCGTAGGCTTATTCTAATCCAATTAGGGTTTTTAACAAATCTTGTACATCCAATATGTGATTTTGTGTCATTTTGTGTCATTGGTTGAAAATTTAGGTCATTTTTGTCCTCCCTAGGCTTATTCTAATCCAATTATAGTTTTTAACCAATCTTGTGCATCCAATATGTGATTTTGTGTCATTGGTTGAACATTTAGGTCATTTTCGTCCTCCCTAGGCTTATTCTAATCCAATTAGGGTTTTTAACCAATCTTGTGCATCCAATATGTGATGTTGTGTCATTGGTTGAACATTTAGGTCATTTTCGTCCTCCCTAGGCTTATTCTAATCCAATTAGGGTTTTTAACCAATCTTGTGCGTCCAATATGTGATTTTGTGTAATTTTGTGTCATTGGTTGAACATTTAGGTCATTTTCGTCCTCCCTAGGCTTATTCTAATCCAATTAGGGTTTTTAACCAATCTTGTGCATCCAATATGTGATTTTGTGTGATTTTGTGTCATTGGTTGAACATTTAGGTCATTTTCGTCCTCCCTAGGCTTATTCTAATCTAATTAGGGTTTTTAACCAATCTTGTGCATCCAATATGTGATTTTGTGTCATTTTGTGTCATTGGTTGAACATTTAGGTCATTTTCGTCCTCCCTAGGCTTAATCTAATTCAATTAGGGTTTTTAACCAATATTGTGCATCCAATATGTGATTTTGTGTCATTTTGTGTCATTGGTTGAACATTTAGGTCATTTTCGTCCAACCTAGGCTTCTTCTAATCCAATTAGGGTTTTTAACCAATCTTGTCCATCCAATATGTCATTATGTGTCATTATGTGTCATTGGTTGAACATTTAGGTCATTTTCGTCCTCCCTAGGCTTATTTTAATCCAATTAGGGTTCTTAACCAATCTTGTCCATCCAATATGTGATTTTGTGTCATTTTGTGTCATTGGTTGAACATTTAGGTCATTTTCGTCCTCCCTAAGCTTATTCTAATCCAATTAGGGTTTTTAACCAATCTTGTGCATCCAATATATGATTTTGTGTCATTGGTTGCACATTTAGGTCATTCTCGTCCTCCCTAGGCTTATTCTAATCTAATTAGGGTTTTTAACCAATCTTGTGCATCCAATATGTAATTTTATGTCATTTTGTGTCATTGGTTGAACATTTAGGTCACTTTCATCCTCCCTAGGCTTATTCTAATCCAATTAGGGTTTTTAACCAATCTTGTGCATAAAATTTGTGATTTTGTGTCATTGGTTGAACATTTAGGTCATTTTCGTCCTCCCTAGGCTTATTCTAATCCAATTAGGGTTTTTAACAAATCTTGTGCATCCAATATGTGTTTTTATATCATTGGTTGAAATTTAGGTCATTTTCGTCCTCCCTAGGCTTATTCTAATCCAATTAGGGTTTTTAACCAATCTTGTGCATCCAATATGTGTTTTTATGTCATTGGTTGAACATTTAGGTCATTTTCCTCCTCCCTAGGCTTATTCTAATCCAATAAGGGTTATTAACCAATCTTGTGCATCCAATATGTGATTTTGTGTCATTGGCTGAACATTTCGGTCATTTTCGTCCTCCCTAGGCTTATTCTAATCCAATTAGGGTTTTTAACCAATCTTGTGTATCCAATATGTGATTTTGTGTCATTTTGTGTCATTGGTTGAACATTTAGGTCATTTTCGTCCTCCCTAGGCTTATTCTAATCCAATAAGGGTTTTTAACCAATCTTGTGCATCCAATATGTGATTTTGTGTCATTGGTTGAACATTTCGGTCATTTTCGTCCTCCCTAGGCTTATTCTAATCCAATTAGGGTTTTTAACCAATCTTGTGCATCCAATATGTAATTTTGTGTCATTTTGTGTCATTGGTTGAACATTTAGGTCATTTTCGTCCTCCCTAGGCTTATTCTAATCCAATTAGGGTTTTTAACCAATCTTGTGCATGCAATATGTGATTTTTTGTCATTTTGTGTCATTGGTTGAACATTTAGGTCATTTTCGTCCTCCCTAGGCTTATTCTAATCCAATTAGGGTTTTTAACCAATGTTGTCCATCCAATATGTGATTTTATGTCATTGGTTGAACATTTAGTTCATTTTCGTCCTCCCTAGGCTTATTCTAATCCAATTAGGGTTTTTAACCAATCTTGTGCATCCAATATGTGATTTTGTGTCATTTTTTGTCATTGGTTGAACATTTAGGTCATTTTCGTCCTCCCTAGGCTTATCCTAATACAATTACGGTTTTTAACCAATCTTGTGCATCCAATATGTGATTTTGTGTCATTGGTTGAACATTTAGGTCATTTTCGTCCTCCCTAGGCTTATTCTAATCCAATTAGGGTTTTTAACCAATCTTGTGCATCCAATATGTGATTTTGTGTCATTTTGTGTCATTGGTTGAACATTTAGGTCATTTTGGTCCTCCCTAGGCTTATTCTAATCCAATTAGGGTTTTTAACCGATCATGTGCATCCAATATGTGATTTTGTGTCATTTTGTGTCATTGGTATAACATTTAGGTCATTTTCGTTTTCCCTAGGCCTATTCTAATCCAATTAGGGTTTTTAACCAATCTTGTGCATGCAATATATAATTTTGTGTCATTTTGTGTCATTGGTTGAACATTTAGGTCATTTTCGTCCTCCCTAGGCTTATTCTAATCCAATTAGGGTTTTTAACCAATCTTGTGCATCCAATATGTGATTTTGTGTCATTTTGTGTCATTGGTTGAACATTTAGGTCATTTTCGTCCTCCCTAGGCTTATTCTAATCCAATTAGGGTTTTTAACCAATCTTGTGCATCCAATATGTGATTTTGTGTCATTTTGTGTCATTGGTTGAACATTTAGGTCATTTTCGTCCTCCCTAGGCTTAATCTAATTCAATTAGGGTTTTTAACCAATATTGTGCATCCAATATGTGATTTTGTGTCATTTTGTGTCATTGGTTGAACATTTAGGTCATTTTCGTCCAACCTAGGCTTCTTCTAATCCAATTAGGGTTTTTAACCAATCTTGTCCATCCAATATGTCATTATGTGTCATTATGTGTCATTGGTTGAACATTTAGGTCATTTTCGTCCTCCCTAGGCTTATTTTAATCCAATTAGGGTTCTTAACCAATCTTGTCCATCCAATATGTGATTTTGTGTCATTTTGTGTCATTGGTTGAACATTTAGGTCATTTTCGTCCTCCCTAAGCTTATTCTAATCCAATTAGGGTTTTTAACCAATCTTGTGCATCCAATATATGATTTTGTGTCATTGGTTGCACATTTAGGTCATTCTCGTCCTCCCTAGGCTTATTCTAATCTAACTAGGGTTTTTAACCAATCTTGTGCATCCAATATGTAATTTTATGTCATTTTGTGTCATTGGTTGAACATTTAGGTCACTTTCATCCTCCCTAGGCTTATTCTAATCCAATTAGGGTTTTTTACCAATCTTGTGCATAAAATTTGTGATTTTGTGTCATTGGTTGAACATTTAGGTCATTTTCGTCCTCCCTAGGCTTATTCTAATCCAATTAGGGTTTTTAACAAATCTTGTGCATCCAATATGTGTTTTTATATCATTGGTTGAAATTTAGG
>JBBPBQ010000007.1:292688-303444 GCA_037974755.1 Cicer yamashitae | reverse complement strand
ATTTTGTGTCATTGGTTGAACATTTAGGTCATTTTAGTCCTCCCTAGGCTTATTCTAATCCATTTAGGGTTTTTAACCAATCTTGTGCATCCAATATGTGATTTTGTGTCATTTTGTGTCATTGGTTGAACATTTAGGTCATTGTCGTCCTCCCTTGGCTTTTTCTAATCCAACTAGGGTTTTTAACCAATCTTGTGCATCCAATATGCGATTTTGTGTCATTTTTTGTCATTGGTTGAACAATTAGGTCATTTTTGTCCTCCCTAGGCTTATTCTAATGAAATTAGGGTTTTTAACCAATCTTGTGCATCGAATATGTGATTTTGTGTCATTGGTTGAACATTTAGGTCATTTTCGTCCTCCCAAGGCTTATTCTAATCCATTTAGGGTTTTTAACCAATCTTGTGCATCCAATATGTGATTTTGTGTCATTTTGTGTCATTGGTTGAACAATTAGGTCATTTTCGTCCTCCCTAGGCATATTCTATTCAAATTAGGGTTTTTAACCAATCTTGTGCATCGAATATGTGATTTTGTGTCATTGGTTGAACATTTAGGTCATTTTCGTCCTCCCTAGGGTTATTCTAATCCATTTAGGGTTTTTAACCAATCTTGTGCATCCAATATGTGATTTTGTGTCATTTTGTGTCATTGGTTGAACATTTAGGCCATTTTCGTCCTCTCTAGGCTTATTCTAATCCAATTAGGGTTTTTAACCAATCTTGTGCATCCAATATGTGATTTTGTGTCATTTTTGGGTCATTGATTGAACATTTAGGTCATTTTCGTCCTCCCTAGGCTTATTCTAATCCAATTAGGGTTTCTAACCAATCTTGTGCATCCATATGTGATTTTGTATCATTTTTGGGTCATTGATTGAACATTTAGGTCATTTTCGTCCTCCCTAAGCTTATTCTAATCCAATTAGGGTTTTTAACCAATCTTGTGCATCCAATATGTGATTTTGTGTCATTTTGTGTCATTGGTTAAACATTTAGGTCACTTTCGTCCTCCCCAGGCTTATTCTAATCCAATTAGGGTTTTTAACCAATCTTGTGCATGCAATATGTGATTTTGTGTCATTTTGTGTCATTTGTTGGACATTTAGGTCATTTTCGTCCTCCCTAGGCTTCTTCTAATCCAATTAGGGTTTTTAACCAATCTTGTGCATCCAATATGTGATTTTGTGTCATTGGTTGAACATTTAGGTCATTTTCGTCCTTCCTAGGCTTATTCTAATCCAATTAGGGTTTTTAACCAATCTTGTGCATCCAATATGTGATTTTGTGTCATTTTGTGTCATTTGTTGAACATTTAGGTCATTTTCGTACTCCCAAGGCTTAGTCTTATCCAATTAGGGTTTTTAACCAATCTTGTGCATCCAATATGTGATTTTGTATCATTTTGTGTCATTGGTTGAACAATTAGGTCATTTTCGTCCTCCCTAGGCTTATTCTAATCAAATTAGGGTTTTTAACCAATCTTGTGCATCCAATATGTGATTTTGTGTCATTGGTTGAACATTTAGGTCATTTTCGTCCTCCCTAGGCTTATTCTAATCCATTTAGGGTTTTTAACCAATCTTGTGCATCCAATATGTGATTTTGTGTCATTTTGTGTCATTGGTTGAACAATTAGGTCATTTTTGTCCTCCCTAGGCTTATTCTAATGAAATTAGGGTTTTTAACCAATCTTGTGCATCCCATATGTGATTTTGTGTCATTGGTTGAACATTTAGGTCATTTTCGTCCTCCCTAGGCTTATTCTAATCCATTTAGGGTTTTTAACCAATCTTGTGCATCCAATATGTGATTTTGTGTCATTTTTGGGTCATTGATTGAACATTTAGGTCATTTTCGTCTTCCCTAAGCTTATTCTAATCCAATTGGTGTTTTTAACCAATCTTGTGCATCCAATATGTGATTTTGTCTCATTTTGTGTCATTGGTTAAACATTTAGGTCATTTTCGTCCTCCCTAGGCTTATTCTAATCCAATTAGGGTTTTTAACCAATCTTGTGCATCCAATATGTGAATTTGTGTCATTTTGTGTCATTGGTTGAACATTTAGGCAATTTTCGTCCTCCCTAGGCTTATTCTAATCCAATTAGGGTTTTTAACCAATCTTGTGCATCCAATATGTGATTTTGTGTCATTTTTGGGTCATTGATTGAACATTTAAGTCATTTTCGTCTTCCCTAAGCTTATTCTAATCCAATTGGTGTTTTTAACCAATCTTGTGCATCCAATATGTGATTTTGTCTCATTTTGTGTCATTGGTTAAACATTTAGGTCATTTTCGTCCTCCCTAGGCTTATTCTAATCCAATTAGGGTTTTTAACCAATCTTGTGCATCCAATATGTGAATTTGTGTCATTTTGTGTCATTGGTTGAACATTTAGGCCATTTTCGTCCTCCCTAGGCTTATTGTAATCCAATTAGCGTTTTTAACGAATCTTGTGCATCCAATATGTGATTTTGTGTCATTGGTTGAACATTTAGGTCATTTTAGTCCTCCCTAGGCTTATTCTAATCCAATTAGGGTTTTTAACCAATCTTGTGCATCCAATATGTGATTTTGTGTCATTTTGTGTCATTGGTTGAACCTTTGGGTCATTTTCGTCCTCCCTTGGCTTATTCTAATCCAATTAGGGTTTTTAACCAATCTTGTGCATCCAATATGTGATTTTGTGTCATTTTGTGTCATTGGTTGAACATTTAGGTCATTTTCGTCCTCCCTAGGCTTATTCTAATCCAATTAGGGTTTTTAACCAATCTTGTGCGTCCAATATGTGATTTTGTGCCATTTTGTGTCATTGGTTGAACATTTAGGTCATTTTCGTCCTCCCTAGGCTTATTCTAATCCATTTAGGGTTTTTAACCAATCTTGTGCATCCAATATGTGATTTTGTGTCATTTTGTGTCATTGGTTGAACAATTAGGTCATTTTCGTCCTCCCTAGGCATATTCTATTCAAATTAGGGTTTTTAACCAATCTTGTGCATCGAATATGTGATTTTGTGTCATTGGTTGAACATTTAGGTCATTTTCGTCCTCCCTAGGCTTATTCTAATCCATTTAGGGTTTTTAACCAATCTTGTGCATCCAATATGTGATTTTGTGTCATTTTGTGTCATTGGTTGAACATTTAGGCCATTTTCGTCCTCTCTAGGCTTATTCTAATCCAATTAGGGTTTTTAACCAATCTTGTGCATCCAATATGTGATTTTGTGTCATTTTTGGGTCATTGATTGAACATTTAGGTCATTTTCGTCCTCCCTAGGCTTATTCTAATCCAATTAGGGTTTCTAACCAATCTTGTGCATCCAATATGTGATTTTGTGTCATTTTTGGGTCATTGATTGAACATTTAGGTCATTTTCGTCCTCCCTATGCTTATTCTAATCCAATTAGGGTTTTTAACCAATCTTGTGCATCCAATATGTGATTTTGTGTCATTGGTTGAACATTTAGGTCATTTTCGTCCTCCCTAGGCTTATTCTAATCCAATTAGGGTTTTTAATTAATCTTGTGCATCCAATATGTGATTTTGTGTCATTGGTTGAACATTTAGGTCATTTTCGTCCTCCCTAGGCTTATTCTAATCCGATTAGGGTTTTTAACCAATCTTGTGCATCCAATATGTGATTTTGTGTCATTTTGTGTCATTGGTTGAACATTTAGGTCATTTTCGTCCTCCCTAGGCTTATTCTAATCCAATTAGGGTTTTTAACCAATCTTGTGCATCCAATATGTGATTTTGTGTCATAGGTTGAACATTTAGGTCATTTTCGTCCTCCCTAGGCTTATTCTAATCTAATTAGGGTTTTTAACCAATCTTGTGCATCCAATATGTGATTTTGTGTCATTTTGTGTCATTGGTTGAACATTTAGGTCATTTTCGTCCTCCCTAGGCTTATTCTAATCCAATTAGGGTTTTTAACCAATCTTGTGCATCCAATATGTGATTTTGTGTCATTTTGTGTCATTGGTTGAACATTTAAGTCATTATCGTCTTCCCTAGGCTTATTCTAATCCAATTAGGGTTTTTAACCAATCTTGTGCATCCAATATGTGATTTTGTGTCATTTTGTGTCATTGGTTGAACATTTAGGTCATTTTCGTCCTCCCTAGGCTTATTCTAATCCAATTAGGGTTTTTAACCAATCTTGTGCGTCCAATATGTGATTTTGCGTCATTTTGTATCATTGGTTGAACATTTAGGTCATTTTCGTCCTCCCTAGGCTTATTCTAATCCAATTAGGGTTTTTAACCAATCTTGTGCATCCAATATGTGATTTTGTGTCATTTTGTGTCATTGGTTGAACATTTAGGTCATTTTCGTCCTCCCTAGGCTTATTCTAATCCAATTAGGGTTTTTAACCAATCTTGTGCATATGATAAGTGATTTTATGTCATTGGTAATCCAATTAGGTCATTTTCGTCCTCCCTAGGCTTATTACAATCCAATTAGGGTTTTTAACCAATCTTGTGCATCCAATATGTGATTTTGTGTCATTTTGTGTCATTGGTTGAACATTTAGGTCATTTTCGTCCTCCCTAGGCTTATTCTAATCCAATTAGGGTTTTTAACCAATCTTGTGCATCCAATATGTCATTTTTTGTCATTGGTTGAACATTTAGGTCATTTTCGTCCTCCCTAGGCTTATTCTAATCCAATTAGGGTTTTTAACCAATCTTGTGCATCCAATATGTGATTTTGTGTCATATTGTGTCGTTGGTTGAACATTTAGGTCATTTTCGTCCTCCCTAGGCTTATTCTAATCCAATTAGGGTTTTTAACCAATCTTGTGCATCCAATATGTGATTTTGTGTCATTGGTTGAACATTTAGGTCATTTTCGTCCACCCTAGGCTCTTTTTAATCCAATTAGGGTTTTTAACCAATCTTGTGCATCCAATATGTGATTTTGTGTCATTGGTTAAACATTTAGGTCATTTTCGTCCTCCCTATGCTTATTCTAATCCAATTAGGGTTTTTAACCAATCTTGTGCATCGAATATGTGATTTTGTGTCATTTTGTGTCATTTGTTGAACATTTAGGTCATTTTCGTCCTCCCTAGGCTTATTCTAATCCAATTAGGGTTTTTAACCAATCTTGTGCATCCAATATGTGATTTTGTGTCATTTTGTGTCATTGGTTGAACATTTAGGTCATTTTCGTCCTCCCTAGGCTTATTCTAATCCAATTAGGGTTTTTAACCAATCTTGTGCATCCAATATGTGATTTTGTGTCATTGGTTAAACATTTAGGTCATTTTCGTCCCCCTTAGGCTTATTCTAATCCAACTAGGGTTTTTAACCAATCTTGTGCATCCAATATGTGATTTTGTGTCATTGGTTAAACATTTAGGTCATTTTCGTCCTCCCTAGGCTTATTCTAATCCAATTAGGATTTTTAACCAATCTTGTGCATCCAATATGTGATTTTGTGTCATTTTGTTTCATTGGTTAAACATTTAGGTCATTTTCGTCCTCCCTAGGCTTATTCTAATCCAATTAGGGTTTTTAACCAATCTTGTGCATCCAATATGTGAATTTGTGTCATTTTGTGTCATTGGTTGAACATTTAGGCCATTTTCGTCCTCCCTAGGCTTATTCTAATCCAATTAGGGTTTTTAACGAATCTTGTGCATCCAATATGTGATTTTGTGTCATTTTGTGTCATTGGTTGAACATTTAGGCCATTTTCGTCCTCCCTAGGCTTATTCTAATCAAATTAGGGTTTTTAACCAATCTTGTGCATCCAATATGTGATTTTGTGTCATTGGTTGAACGTTTAGGTCATTTTAGTCCTCCCAAGGCTTATTCTAATCCAATTAGGGTTTTTAACCAATCTTGTGCATCCAATATGTGATTTTGTGTCATTTTGTGTCATTGGTTGAACATTTAGGTCATTGTCGTCCTCCCTTGGCTTTTTCTAATCCAATTAGGGTTTTTAACCAATCTTGTGCATCAAATATGCGATTTTGTGTCATTTTGTGTCATTGGTTGAACAATTAGGTCATTTTTGTCCTCCCTAGGCTTATTCTAATCAAATTAGGGTTTTTAACCAATCTTGTGCATCCAATATGTGATTTTGTGTCATTGGTTGAACATTTAGGTCATTTTCGTCGTCCCTAGGCTTATTCTAATCCATTTAGGGTTTTTAACCAATCTTGTGCATCCAATATGTGATTTTGTGTCATTTTGTGTCATTGCTTGAACATTTAGGCCATTTTCGTCCTCCCTAGGCTTATTCTAATCCAATTAGGGTTTTTAACCAATCTTGTGCATCCAATATGTGATTTTGTGTCATTTTTGGGTCATTGATTGAACATTTAGGTCATTTTCGTCCTCCCTAGGCTTATTCTAATCCAATTAGGGTTTCTAACCAATCTTGTGCATCCAATATGTGATTTTGTGTCATTTTTGGGTCATTGATTGAACATTTAGGTCATTTTCGTCCTCCCTATGCTTATTCTAATCCAATTAGGGTTTTTAACCAATCTTGTACATCCAATATGTGATTTTGTGTCATTTTGTGTCATTGGTTAAACATTTAGGTCATTTTCGTCCTCCCTAGGCTTATTCTAATCCAATTAGGGTTTTTAACCAATCTTGTGCATCCAATATGTGAATTTGTGTCATTTTGTGTCATTGGTTGAACATTTAGGCCATTTTCGTCCTCCCTAGGCTTATTCTAATCCAATTAGGGTTTTTAACGAATCTTGTGCATCCAATATGTGATTTTGTGTCATTTGTTGAACATTTAGGTCATTTTAGTCCTCCCTAGGCTTATTCTAATCCAATTAGGGATTTTAACCAATCTTGTGCATCCAATATGTGATTTTGTGTCATTTTGTGTCATTGGTTGAACATTTAGGTCATTGTCGTCCTCCCTTGGCTTTTTCTAATCCAATTAGGGTTTTTAACCAATCTTGTGCATCCAATATGCGATTTTGTGTCATTTTGTGTCATTGGTTGAACAATTAGGTCATTTTTGTCCTCCCTAGGCTTATTCTAATCAAATTAGGGTTTTTAACCAATCTTGTGCATCCAATATGTGATTTTGTGTCATTGGTTGAACATTTAGGTCATTTTCGTCCTCCCTAGGCTTATTCTAATCCAATTAGGGTTTTTAACCAATCTTGTGCATCCAATATGTGATTTTGTGTCATTTTGTGTCATTTGTTGAACATTTAGGTCATTTTCGTCCTCCCTAGGCTTATTCTAATCGAATTAGGGTTTTTAACCAATCTTGTGCATCCAATACGTGATTTTGTGTCATTTTGTGTCATTTGTTGCACATTTAGGTCATTTTCGTCCTCCGTAGGCTTATTCTACTCCAATTAGGGTTTTTAACCAATCTTGTGCATCCAATATCTGATTTTCTGTCATTTTGTGTCATTGGTTGGACATTTAGGTCATTTTCATCCTCCATAGGCTTATTCTAATCCAATTATGGTTTATAACCAATCTTGTGCATCCAATATGTGATTTTGTGTCATTGGTTGAACATTTAGGTCATTTTCGTCCTCCCTAGGCTTATTCTAATCCAATTAGGGTTTTTAACCAATCTTGTGCATCCAATATGTGATTTTGTGTCATTTTGTGTCATTGGTTGAACATTTAGGTCATTTTCGTCCTCCCTAGGCTTATTCTAATCCAATTAGGGTTTTTAACCAATCTTTTGCATCTAATATGTGATTTTGTGTGATTTTGTGTCATTGGTTGAACATTTAGGTCATTTTCGTCCTCCCTAGGCTTATTCTAATCCAATTAGGGTTTTTAACCAATCTTTTGCATCTAATATGCGATTTTGTGTCATTTTGTGTCATTGGTTGAACATTTATGTCATTTTCGTCCTCCCTAGTCTTATTCTAATCCAATTAGGGTTTTTAACCAATCTTGTGCATCCAATATGTGATTTTGTGTCATTGGTTGAACATTTAGGTCATTTTCGTCCTCCCTAGGCTTATTCTAATCCAATTAGGGTTTTTAACCAATCTTGTGCATCTAATATTTGATTTTGTGTCATTGGTTGAACATTTAGGTCATTTTCGTCCTCCCTAGGCTTATTCTAATCCAATTAGGGTTTTTAACCAATCTTGTGCATCCAATATGTGATTTTGTGTCATTTTGTGTCATTGGTTGAACATTTAGGTCATTTTCGTCCTCCCTAGGCTTATTCTAATCCAATTAGGGTTTTTAACCAATCTTGTGCATCCAATATGTGATTTTCTGTCATTTGTTAAACATTTAGGTCATTTTCGTCCTCCCTAGGCTTATTCTAATCCAATTAGGATTTTTAACCAATCTTGTGCATCCAATATGTGATTTTGTGTCATTTTGTGTCATTGGTTGAACATTTAGGTCATTTTCGTCCTCCCTAGGCTTATTCTAATCTAATTAGGGTTTTTAACCAATCTTGTGCATCTAATATGTGATTTTGTGTCATTTTGTGTCATTGGTTTAACATTTATGTCATTTTAGTCCTCCCTAGGCTTATTCTAGTCCAATTAGGGTTTTTAACCAATCTTGTGCATCCAATATGTGATTTTGTGTCATTTTGTGTCATTGGTTGAACATTTAGGTCATTTTCGTCCTCCCTAGGCTTATTCTAATCTAATTAGGGTTTTTAACCAATCTTGTGCATCCAATATGTGATTTTGTGTCATTTTGTATCATTGGTTGAACATTTAGGTCATTTTCGTCCTCCCTAGGCTTATTCTAATCCAATTAGGGTTTTTAACCAATCTTGTGCATCCAATATGTGATTTTGTGTCATTTTGTGTCATTGGTTGAACATTTAGGTCATTTTCGTCCTCCCTAGGCTTATTCTAATCCAATTACGATTTTTAACCAATCTTGTGCATCCAATATGTGATTTTGTGTCATTGGTTGAACATTTAGGTCATTTTCGTCCTCCCTAGGCCTATTATAATCCAATTAGGGTTTTTAACCAATCTTGTGCATCCAATATGTGATTTTGTGTCATTTTGTGTCATTGGTTGAACATTTAGGTCATTTTCGTCCTCCCTAGGCTTATTCTAATCCAATTAGGGTTTTTAACCAATCCTGTGCATCCAATATGTGATTTTGGGTCATTTTGTGTCATTGGTTGAACATTTAGGTCATTTTGGTCCTCCCTAGGCTTATTCTAATCCAATTAGGGTGTTTAACCAATCTTGTGCTTCCAATATGTGATTTTGTGTCATTTTGTGTCATTGGTTGAACATTTAGGTCATTTTCGTCCTCCCTAGGCTTATTATAATCCAATTAGGGTTTTTAACCAATCTTGTGCATCCAATATGTGATTTTGTGTCATTTTGTGTCATTGGTTGAACATTTAGGTCATTTTCGTCCTCCCCAGGCTTATTCTAATCCAATTAGGGTTTTTAACCAATCTTGTGCATCCAATATGTGATTTTGTGTCATTGGTTGAACATTTAGGTCATTTTCGTCCTCCCTAGGCTTATTCTAATCCATTTAGGGTTTTTAACCAATCTTGTGCATCCAATATGTGATTTTGTGTCATTTTGTGTCATTGCTTGAACATTTAGGCCATTTTCGTCCTCCCTAGGCTTATTCTAATGAAATTAGGGTTTTTAACCAATCTTGTGCATCGAATATGTGATTTTGTGTCATTGGTTGAACATTTAGGTCATTTTCGTCCTCCCAAGGCTTATTCTAATCCATTTAGGGTTTTTAACCAATCTTGTGCATCCAATATGTGATTTTGTGTCATTTTGTGTCATGGGTTGAACAATTAGGTCATTTTCGTCCTCCCTAGGCATATTCTATTCAAATTAGGGTTTTTAACCAATCTTGTGCATCGAATATGTGATTTTGTGTCATTGGTTGAACATTTAGGTCATTTTCGTCCTCCCTAGGCTTATTCTAATCCATTTAGGGTTTTTAACCAATCTTGTGCATCCAATATGTGATTTTGTGTCATTTTGTGTCATTGTTTAAACATTTAGGTCATTTTCGTCCTCCCTAGGCTAATTCTAATCGAATTAGGGTTTTTAACCAATCTTGTGCATCCAATATGTGATTTTGTGTCATTTTGTGTCATTGGTTGAACATTTAGGTCATTTTCGTCCTCCCTAGGCTTATTCTAATCCATTTAGGGTTTTTAACCAATATTGTGCATCCAATATGTGATTTTGTGTCATTTTGTGTCATTGGTTGAACATTTAGGGCATTTTTGTCCTCCCTAGGCTTATTCTAATCCAATTAGGGTTTTTAACGAATCTTTTGCATCCAATATGTGATTTTGTCATTTTGTGTCATTGGTTGAACATTTAGGCCATTTTCGTCCTCCCTAGGCTTATTCTAATCCAATTAGGGTTTTTAACCAATCTTGTGCATCCAATATGTGATTTTGTGTCATTTTGTGTCATTGGTTGAACATTTAGGTCATTTTCGTCCTCCCTAGGCTTATTCTAATCCATTTAGGGTTTTTAACCAATCTTGTGCATCCAATATGTGATTTTATGTCATTTTAAGTCATTGGTTGAACATTTAGGCCATTTTCGTCCTCCCTAGGCTTATTCTAATCCAATTAGGGTTTTTAACCAATCTTGTGCAACCAATATATGATTTTGTGTCAATTTGTGTCATTGGTTGAACATTTAGGTCATTTTCGTCCTCCCTAGGCTTATTCTAATCCAATTAGGGTTTTTAACCAATCTTGTGCATCCAATATGTGATTTTGTGTCATTTTGTGTCATTGGTTGAACAGTTAGGTCA
>JBBPBQ010000007.1:273184-283464 GCA_037974755.1 Cicer yamashitae | reverse complement strand
TTCTAATCCAATTAGGGTTTTCAACAAATCTTGTACATCCAATATCTGAATTTGTGTCATTTTATGTCATTGGTTGAACATTTAGGCCCTTTTCGTCCTCTCTAGGCTTATTCTAATCCAATTAGGGTTTTTAACCAATGTTGTGCATCCAATATGTGATTTTGTGTCATTGGTTGAACATTTGGGTCATTTTAGTCCTCCCTAGGCTACTCTAATCCAATTAGGGTTTTTAACCAATCTTGTGCATCCAGAATGTGATTTTGTGTCATTGGTTGAACATTTAGGTCATTTTCGTCCTCCCTAGGCTTATTCTAATCCAATTAGGGTTTTCAACCAATCTTGTGAATCCAATATGTGATTTTGTGTCATTGATTGAACATTTAGGTCATTTTCGTCCTCCCTAGGCTTTTTCTAATCCAATTAGGGTTTTTAACCAATCTTGTGCATGCAATATGTGATTTTGTGTCATTGGTTGAACATTTATGTCATTTTCGTCCTCCATAGGCTTATTCTAATCCAATTAGGATTTTTAACAAATCTTGTGCATCCAATATGTGATTTTGTGTCGTTTTGTGTCATTGGTTGAACATTTAGGTCATTTTCGTCCTCCCTAGGCTTATTCTAATCCAATTAGGGTTTTTAACCAATCTTGTGCATCCAATATGTGATTTTGTGTCATTTTTTGTCATTGGTTGAACATTTAGGTCATTTTCGTCCTCCCTAGGCTAATTCTAATCCAATTACGGTTTTTAACCAATCTTGTGCATCCAATATGTGATTTTGTGTCATTTTGTGTCATTGGTTGAACATTTAGGTCATTTTCGTCCTCCCTAGGCTTATTCTAATCCAATTAGGGTTTTTAACCAATCTTGTGCATCCAATATGTGATTTTGTGTCATTTTGTGTCATCAGTTGAACATTTAGGTCGTTTTCGTCTTCCCTAGGCTTATTCTAATCCAATTAGGGTTTTTAACCAATCTTGTGCATCCAATATGTGATTTTGTGTCATTGGTTGAACATTTAGGTCATTTTCGTCCTCCCTAGGCTTATTCTAATCCATTTAGGGTTTTTAACCAATCTTGTGCATCCAATATGTGATTTTGTGTCATTTTGTGTCATTGGTTGAACATTTAGGTCATTTTCGTCCTCCCTAGGCTTATTCTAATCCAATAAGGGTTTTTAACCAATCTTGTGCATCCAATATGTGATTTTGTGTCATTTTGTGTCGTTTGTTGAACATTTAGGTCATTTTCGTCCTCCCTAGGCTTATTCTAATCCAATTAGGGTTTTTAACCAATCTTGTGCATCCAATATGTGATTTTGTGTCATTTTGTGTCATTGGTTGAACATTTAGGTCATTTTCGTTCTCCCTAGGCTTATTCTAATCCAATTAGGGTTTTTAACCAAACTAGTGCACCCAATACGTCATTTTGTGTCATTGGTTGAACATTTAGGTCATTTTCGTCCTCCCTAGGCTTATTCTAATCCAATTAGGGTTTTTAACCAATCTTGTGCATCCAATATGTGATTTTGTGTCATTTTGTGTCATTGGTTGAACATTTAGGTCATTTTCGTCCTCCCTAGGCTTATTCTAATCCATTTAGGGTTTTTAACCAATCATTTGCATCCAATATGTGATTTTTTGTCATTTTGTGTCATTGGTTGAACATTTAGGTCATTTTCGTTTTCCCTAGGCTTATTCTAATCCAATTACGGTTTTTAACCAATCTTGTGCATCCAATATGTGATTTTGTGTCATTGATTGAACATTTAGGTCATTTTTTTCGTCCCTAGGCTTATTCTAATCCAATTAGGGTTTTTAACCAATCTTGTGCATCCAATATGTGATTTTGTGTCATTGGTTGAACATTTAGGTCATTTTCGTCCTCCCTAGGCTTATTCTAATCCAATTAGGGTTTTCAACCAATCTTGTGAATCCAATATGTGATTTTGTGTCATTGATTGAACATTTAGGTCATTTTCGTCCTCCCTAGGCTTTTTCTAATCCAATTAGGGTTTTTAACCAATCTTGTGCATGCAATATGTGATTTTGTGTCATTGGTTGAACATTTAGGTCATTTTCGTCCTCCATAGGCTTATTCTAATCCAATTAGGATTTTTAACAAATCTTGTGCATCCAATATGTGATTTTGTGTCGTTTTGTGTCATTGGTTGAACATTTAGGTCATTTTCGTCCTCCCTAGGCTTATTCTAATCCAATTAGGGATTTTAACCAATCTTGTGCATCCAATATGTGATTTTGTGTCATTGGTTGAACATTTAGGTCATTTTCGTCCTCCATAGGCTTATTCTAATCCAATTAGGGTTTTTAACAAATCTTGTGCATCCAATATGTGATTTTGTGTCGTTTTGTGTCATTGGTTGAACATTTAGGTCATTTTAGTCCTCCCTAGGCTTATTCTAATCCAATTAGGGTTTTTAACCAATCTTGTGCATCCAATATGTGATTTTGTGTCATTTTGTGTCATTGGTTGAACATTTAGGTCATTTTCGTCCTCCCTAGGTGATAAGGATCTCAAGAGCATGAAGATGATCCATATTTTTAATAAATTAGGATGAACTTTATTTATTTTCATTTGGTTTGTAATAATTATTAGTTTGCTTTAATTTGGAATTCTAATAGTTTTAATATAGACTTAGTTGATGTTATATGTAAGTGAATATACTTTGCTTCCTTACATTTAGTTTATTTTTATAAAAAAAAAAATGATGTAAGCCCAATTTGGGCCTAGAGAATGGTGTCACTTATGACCCATTTAGGTTTAGAGATAATTTTACTATAACTATGATTTTGTAACCTCAATGAAGAGGAATTTTTGGGAATGAATTAAAAAAATTTCTCTAATGAGATTTGTGAGTGAGTTAGGTCTCCTCTTTGAGTTCTTGGATTAGAACTTGTTTGAGTCTTATCAATGGCTTCCTTACCATTGTGGCGATTCTTCATTGGCTTATCAATCATCCTTGATTGTGGCGCCTTCTTCATCTTCTCAACCTAATCCATATTTTGTTTCTTTATAATTTTCGGTTTCCTTTACATCAAATCCTAATTCACAAATTGTGCCAATTTTCGTGTTCAATAACCTGCAATCATATCTCGAGTTCTACAAACTTGTTTTCGGCGATTCAACATCCTAACTTGCGTTTCGGAACGTCATCTTTCACCTCGTTTTGGAATCGGCCGATTCGGAGTTTCGTAGCTCTGTTTATTGCGTTCTCCAGCAATACGCGATTTTCGTTCCAATTTGTAAGTTTCCAACCTAGAACGATCCTTATAGTGATTCATGAGAAATAGGATCATATCACTAGGCTTATTCTAATCCATTTAGGGTTTTTAACCAATCTTGTGCATCCAATATGTGATTTTGTGTCATTTTGTGTCATTGGTTGAACATTTAGGTCATTTTCGTCCTCCCTAGGCTTATTCTAATCCATTTAGGGTTTTTAACCAATCTTGTGCATCCAATATGTGATTTTGTGTCATTTTGTGTCATTGGTTGAACATTTAGGTCATTTTCGTCCTCCCTAGGCGTATTCTAATCCAATTAGGGTTTTCAACAAATCTTGTACATCCAATATCTGAATTTGTGTCATTTTGTGTCATTGGTTGAACATTTAGGCCCTTTTTGTCCTCCCTAGGCTTATTCTAATCCAATTAGGGTTTTTAACCAATCTTGTGCATCCAATATGTGATTTTGTGTCATTGGTTGAACATTTGGGTCATTTTAGTCCTCCCTAGGCTACTCTAATCCAATTAGGGTTTTTAACCAATCTTGTGCATCCAGAATGTGATTTTGTGTCATTGGTTGAACATTTAGGTCATTTTCGTCCTCCCTAGGCTTATTCTAATCCAATTAGGGTTTTTAACCAATCTTGTGCATCAAATATGTGATTTTGTGTCATTGGTTGAACATTTAGGTCATTTTAGTCCTCCCTAGGCTATTCTAATCCAATTAGGGTTTTTAACCAATCTTGTGCATCCAATATGTGATTTTGTGTCATTGGTTGAACATTTAGGTCATTTTCGTCCTCCCTAGGCGTATTCTAATCCAATAAGGGTTTTCAACAAATCTTCTACATCCAATATCTGAATTTGTGTCATTTTGTGTCATTGGTTGAACATTTAGGCCCTTTTCGTCCTCCCTAGGCTTATTCTAATCCAATTAGGGTTTTTAACCAATCTTGTGCATCCAATATGTGATTTTGTGTCATTGGTTGAACATTTGGGTCATTTTACTCCTCCCTAGGCTACTCTAATCCAATTAGGGTTTTTAACCAATCTTGTGCATCCAGAATGTGATTTTGTGTCATTGGTTGAACATTTAGGTCATTTTCGTCCTCCCTAGGCTTATTCTAATCCAATTAGGGTTTTCAACCAATCTTGTGAATCCAATATGTGATTTTGTGTCATTGATTGAACATTTAGGTCATTTTCGTCCTCCCTAGGCTTTTTCTAATCCAATTAGGGTTTTTAACCAATCTTGTGCATCCAATATGTGATTTTGTGTCATTGGTTGAACATTTAGGTCATTTTCGTCCTCCATAGGCTTATTCTAATCCAATTAGGGTTTTTAACAAATCTTGTGGTTCCAATATGTGATTTTCTGTCGTTTTGTGTCATTGGTTGAACATTTAGGTCATTTTCGTCCTCCCTAGGCTTATTCTAATCCAATTAGGGTTTTCAACCAATCTTGTGCATCCAATATGTGAATTTGTGTCATTTTGTGTCATTGGTTGAACATTTAGGCCATTTTCGTCCTCCCTAGGCTTATTCTAATCCAATTAGGGTTTTTAGCCAATCTTGTGCATCAAATATGTGATTTTGTGTCATTGGTTGAACATTTAGGTCATTTTCGTCCTCCATAGGCTTATTCTAATCCATTTAGGGTTTTTAACCAATCTTGTGCATCAAATATGAGATTTTGTGTCATTTTGTGTCATTGGTTGAACATTTAGGCCATTTTCGTCCTCCCTAGGCTTATTCTAACCCAATTAGGGTTTTTAACCAATCTTGTGCATCCAATATGTGATTTTGTGTCATTTTTGGGTCATTGATTGAACATTTAGGTCATTTTCGTCCTCCCTATGCTTATTCTAATCCAATTAGGGTTTTTAACCAATCTTGTGCATCCAATATGTGATTTTGTGTCATTTTGTGTCATTGGTTAAACATTTAGGTCATTTTCGTCCTCCCTAGGCTTATTCTAATCCAATTAGGGTTTTGAACCAATCTTGTGCATCCAATATGTGATTTTGTGTCATTTTGTGTCATTTGTTGAACATTTAGGTCATTTTCGTCCTCCCTAGGCTTCTTCTAATCCAATTAGGGTTTTTAACCAATCTTGTGCATCCAATATGTGATTTTGTTTCATTGGTTGAACATTTAGGTCATTTTCGTCCTCCATAGGCTTATTCTAATCCAATTAGGGTTTTTAGCCAATCTTGTGCATCCAATATGTGATTTTGTGTCATTGGTTGAACATTTAGGTCATTTTAGTCCTCCCTAGGCTTAGTTTAATCCAATTAGGGTTTTTAACCAATCTTGTGCATCCAATATGTGATTTTGTGTCATTGGTTGAACCTTTGGGTCATTTTCGTCCTCCCTTGGCTTATTCTAATCCAATTAGGGTTTTTAACCAATCTTGTGCATCCAATATGTGATTTTGTGTCATTTTGTGTCATTGGTTGAACATTTAGGTCATTTTCGTCCTCCCTAGGCTTATTCTAATCCAATTAGGGTTTTTAACCAATCATGAGCATCCAATATGTGATTTTGTGTCATTTTGTGTCATTGGTTGAACATTTAGGTCATTTTCGTCCTCCCTAGGCTTATTCTAATCCAATTAGGGTTTTTAACCAATCTTGTGCATCCAATATGTGATTTTGTGTCATTGGTTGAACATTTAGGTCATTTTCGTCCTCCATAGGCTTATTCTAATCCAATTAGGGTTTTTAACAAATCTTGTGCATCCAATATGTGATTTTGTGTCATTGGTTGAACATTTAGGTCATTTTCGTCCTCCCTAGGCTTATTCTAATCCAATTAGGGTTTTTAACCAATCTTGTGCATCCAATATGTGATTTTGTGTCATTGGATGAACATTTAGGTCATTTTCGTCCTCCCTAGGCTTATTCTAATCCATTTAGGGTTTTTAACCAATCTTGTGCATCCAATATGTGATTTTGTGTCATTTTGTGTCATTGGTTGAACATTTAGGTCATTTTCGTCCTCCCTAGGCTTATTCTAATCCAATTACGGTTTTTAACCAATCTTCTGCATCCAATATGTGATTTTGTGTCATTTTGTGTCATTGGTTGAACATTTAGGTCATTTTTGTCGTCCCTAGGCTTATTCTAATCCAATTAGGGTTTTTAACCAATCTTGTGCATCCAATATGTGATTTTGTGTCATTGGTTGAACATTTAGGTCATTTTCATCCTCCCTAGGCTTATTCTAATACAATTAGGGTTTTTAACCAATCTTGTGCATCCAATATGTGATTTTGTGTCATTTTGTGTCATTGGTTGAACATTTAGGTCATTTTCGTCCTCCCTAGGCTTATTCTAATCCATTTAGGGTTTTTAACCAATCTTGTGCATCCAATATGTGATTTTGTGTCATTTTGTGTCATTGGTTGAACATTTAGGTCATTTTCGTCCTCCATAGGCTTATTCTAATCCAATTAGGGTTTTTAACAAATCTTGTGCATCCAATATGTGATTTTGTGTCGTTTTGTGTCATTGGTTGAACATTTAGGTCATTTTCGTCCTCCCTAGGCTTATTCTAATCCAATTAGGGATTTTAACCAATCTTGTGCATCCAATATGTGATTTTGTGTCATTGGTTGAACATTTAGGTCATTTTCGTCCTCCCTAGGCTTATTCTAATCCAATTAGGGTTTTCAACCAATCTTGTGAATCCAATATGTGATTTTGTGTCATTGATTGAACATTTAGGTCATTTTCGTCCTCCCTAGGCTTTTTCTAATCCAATTAGGGTTTTTAACCAATCTTGTGCATGCAATATGTGATTTTGTGTCATTGGTTGAACATTTAGGTCATTTTCGTCCTCCATAGGCTTATTCTAATCCAATTAGGATTTTTAACAAATCTTGTGCATCCAATATGTGATTTTGTGTCGTTTTGTGTCATTGGTTGAACATTTAGGTCATTTTCGTCCTCCCTAGGCTTATTCTAATCCAATTAGGGATTTTAACCAATCTTGTGCATCCAATATGTGATTTTGTGTCATTGGTTGAACATTTAGGTCATTTTCGTCCTCCATAGGCTTATTCTAATCCAATTAGGGTTTTTAACAAATCTTGTGCATCCAATATGTGATTTTGTGTCGTTTTGTGTCATTGGTTGAACATTTAGGTCATTTTAGTCCTCCCTAGGCTTATTCTAATCCAATTAGGGTTTTTAACCAATCTTGTGCATCCAATATGTGATTTTGTGTCATTTTGTGTCATTGGTTGAACATTTAGGTCATTTTCGTCCTCCCTAGGTGATAAGGATCTCAAGAGCATGAAGATGATCCATATTTTTAATAAATTAGGATGAACTTTATTTATTTTCATTTGGTTTGTAATAATTATTAGTTTGCTTTAATTTGGAATTCTAATAGTTTTAATATAGACTTAGTTGATGTTATATGTAAGTGAATATACTTTGCTTCCTTACATTTAGTTTATTTTTATAAAAAAAAAAATGATGTAAGCCCAATTTGGGCCTAGAGAATGGTGTCACTTATGACCCATTTAGGTTTAGAGATAATTTTACTATAACTATGATTTTGTAACCTCAATGAAGAGGAATTTTTGGGAATGAATTAAAAAAATTTCTCTAATGAGATTTGTGAGTGAGTTAGGTCTCCTCTTTGAGTTCTTGGATTAGAACTTGTTTGAGTCTTATCAATGGCTTCCTTACCATTGTGGCGATTCTTCATTGGCTTATCAATCATCCTTGATTGTGGCGCCTTCTTCATCTTCTCAACCTAATCCATATTTTGTTTCTTTATAATTTTCGGTTTCCTTTACATCAAATCCTAATTCACAAATTGTGCCAATTTTCGTGTTCAATAACCTGCAATCATATCTCGAGTTCTACAAACTTGTTTTCGGCGATTCAACATCCTAACTTGCGTTTCGGAACGTCATCTTTCACCTCGTTTTGGAATCGGCCGATTCGGAGTTTCGTAGCTCTGTTTATTGCGTTCTCCAGCAATACGCGATTTTCGTTCCAATTTGTAAGTTTCCAACCTAGAACGATCCTTATAGTGATTCATGAGAAATAGGATCATATCACTAGGCTTATTCTAATCCATTTAGGGTTTTTAACCAATCTTGTGCATCCAATATGTGATTTTGTGTCATTTTGTGTCATTGGTTGAACATTTAGGTCATTTTCGTCCTCCCTAGGCTTATTCTAATCCATTTAGGGTTTTTAACCAATCTTGTGCATCCAATATGTGATTTTGTGTCATTTTGTGTCATTGGTTGAACATTTAGGTCATTTTCGTCCTCCCTAGGCGTATTCTAATCCAATTAGGGTTTTCAACAAATCTTGTACATCCAATATCTGAATTTGTGTCATTTTGTGTCATTGGTTGAACATTTAGGCCCTTTTTGTCCTCCCTAGGCTTATTCTAATCCAATTAGGGTTTTTAACCAATCTTGTGCATCCAATATGTGATTTTGTGTCATTGGTTGAACATTTGGGTCATTTTAGTCCTCCCTAGGCTACTCTAATCCAATTAGGGTTTTTAACCAATCTTGTGCATCCAGAATGTGATTTTGTGTCATTGGTTGAACATTTAGGTCATTTTCGTCCTCCCTAGGCTTATTCTAATCCAATTAGGGTTTTTAACCAATCTTGTGCATCAAATATGTGATTTTGTGTCATTGGTTGAACATTTAGGTCATTTTAGTCCTCCCTAGGCTATTCTAATCCAATTAGGGTTTTTAACCAATCTTGTGCATCCAATATGTGATTTTGTGTCATTGGTTGAACATTTAGGTCATTTTCGTCCTCCCTAGGCGTATTCTAATCCAATTAGGGTTTTCAACAAATCTTGTACATCCAATATCTGAATTTGTGTCATTTTGTGTCATTGGTTGAACATTTAGGCCCTTTTCGTCATCCCTAGGCTTATTCTAATCCAATTAGGGTTTTTAACCAATCTTGTGCATCCAATATGTGATTTTGTGTCATTGGTTGAACATTTGGGTCATTTTAGTCCTCCCTAGGCTACTCTAATCCAATTAGGGTTTTTAACCAATCTTGTGCATCCAGAATGTGATTTTGTGTCATTGGTTGAACATTTAGGTCATTTTCGTCCTCCCTAGGCTTATTCTAATCCAATTAGGGTTTTCAACCAATCTTGTGAATCCAATATGTGATTTTGTGTCATTGATTGAACATTTAGGTCATTTTCGTCCTCCCTAGGCTTTTTCTAATCCAATTAGGGTTTTTAACCAATCTTGTGCATCCAATATGTGATTTTGTGTCATTGGTTGAACATTTAGGTCATTTTCGTCCTCCCTAGGCGTATTCTAATCCAATTAGGGTTTTCAACAAATCTTGTACATCCAATATCTGAATTTGTGTCATTTTGTGTCATTGGTTGAACATTTAGGCCCTTTTCGTCATCCCTAGGCTTATTCTAATCCAATTAGGGTTTTTAACCAATCTTGTGCATCCAATATGTGATTTTGTGTCATTGGTTGAACATTTGGGTCATTTTAGTCCTCCCTAGGCTACTCTAATCCAATTAGGGTTTTTAACCAATCTTGTGCATCCAGAATGTGATTTTGTGTCATTGGTTGAACATTTAGGTCATTTTCGTCCTCCCTAGGCTTATTCTAATCCAATTAGGGTTTTCAACCAATCTTGTGAATCCAATATGTGATTTTGTGTCATTGATTGAACATTTAGGTCATTTTCGTCCTCCCAAGGCTTTTTCTAATCCAATTAGGGTTTTTAACCAATCTTGTGCATGCAATATGTGATTTTGTGTCATTGGTTGAACATTTAGGTCATTTTCGTCCTCCATAGGCTTATTCTAATCCAATTAGGATTTTTAACAAATCTTGTGCATCCAATATGTGATTTTGTGTCGTTTTGTGTCATTGGTTGAACATTTAGGTCATTTTCGTCCTCCCTAGGCTTATTCTAATCCAATTAGGGATTTTAACCAATCTTGTGCATCCAATATGTGATTTTGTGTCATTGGTTGAACATTTAGGTCATTTTCGTCCTCC
>JBBPBQ010000007.1:255808-273174 GCA_037974755.1 Cicer yamashitae | reverse complement strand
TTTGTGTCATTTTGTGTCATTGGTTGAACATTTAGGCCCTTTTCGTCATCCCTAGGCTTATTCTAATCCAATTAGGGTTTTTAACCAATCTTGTGCATCCAATATGTGATTTTGTGTCATTGGTTGAACATTTGGGTCATTTTAGTCCTCCCTAGGCTACTCTAATCCAATTAGGGTTTTTAACCAATCTTGTGCATCCAGAATGTGATTTTGTGTCATTGGTTGAACATTTAGGTCATTTTCGTCCTCCCTAGGCTTATTCTAATCCAATTAGGGTTTTCAACCAATCTTGTGAATCCAATATGTGATTTTGTGTCATTGATTGAACATTTAGGTCATTTTCGTCCTCCCAAGGCTTTTTCTAATCCAATTAGGGTTTTTAACCAATCTTGTGCATGCAATATGTGATTTTGTGTCATTGGTTGAACATTTAGGTCATTTTCGTCCTCCATAGGCTTATTCTAATCCAATTAGGATTTTTAACAAATCTTGTGCATCCAATATGTGATTTTGTGTCGTTTTGTGTCATTGGTTGAACATTTAGGTCATTTTCGTCCTCCATAGGCTTATTCTAATCCATTTAGGGTTTTTAACCAATCTTGTGCATCAAATATGAGATTTTGTGTCATTGGTTGAACATTTAGGCCATTTTCGTCCTCCCTAGGCTTATTCTAACCCAATTAGGGTTTTTAACCAATCTTGTGCATCCAATATGTGATTTTGTGTCATTTTTGGGTCATTGATTGAACATTTAGGTCATTTTCGTCCTCCCTAGGCTTATTCTAATCCAATTAGGGTTTCTAACCAATCTTGTGCATCCAATATGTGATTTTGTGTCATTTTTGGGTCATTGATTGAACATTTAGGTCATTTTCGTCCTCCCTAAGCTTATTCTAATCCAATTATGGTTTTTAACCAATCTTTTGCATCCAATATGTGATTTTGTGTCATTGGTTGAACATTTAGGTCATTTTCGTCCTCCCTAGGCTTATTCTAATCCATTTAGGGTTTTTAACCAATCTTGTGCATCCAATATGTGATTTTGTGTCATTTTGTGTCATTGGTTGAACATTTAGGCCATTTTCGTCCTCCCTAGCCTTATTCTAACCCAATTAGGGTTTTAACCAATCTTGTGCATCCAATATGTGATTTTGTGTCATTTTGTGTCATTGGTTGAACATTTAGGTCATTTTCGTCCTCCCTAGGCTTATTCTAATCCATTTAGGGTTTTTAACCAATCTTGTGCATCCAATATGTGATTTTGTGTCATTTTGTGTCATTGGTTGAACATTTAGGTCAATTTCGTCCTCCCTAGGCTTATTCTAATCCAATTAGGGTTTTTAACCAATCTTGTGCATCCAATATGTGATTTTTTGTCATTTTGTGTCATTGGTTGAACATTTAGGTCATTTTCGTCCTCCCTAGGCTTATTCTAATCCAATTAGGGTTTTTAACCAATCTTGTGCATCCAATATGTGATTTTGTGTCATTTTGTGTCATTGGTTGAACATTTAGGTCATTTTCGTCCTCCATAGGCTTATTCTAATCCAATTAGGATTTTTAACCAATCTTGTGCATCCAATATGTGACTTTGTGTTATTTTGTGTAATTGGTTGAACATTTAGGTCATTTTCGTCCTCCCTAGGCTTATTCTAATCCAATTAGGGTTTTAAACCAATCTTGTGCATCCAATATGTGATTTTGTGTCATTTTGTGTCATTGGTTGAACATTTAGGTCATTTTCGTCATCCCTAGGCTTATTCTAATCCAATTAGGGTTTTTAACCAATCTTGTGCATCCAATATATGATTTTGTGTAATTTTGTGTCATTGGTTGAACATTTAGGTCATTTTCGTCCTCCCTAGGCTTATTCTAATCCAATTAGGGTTTTTAACCAATCTTGTGCATCCAATATGTGATTTTGTGTCATTTTGTGTCATTGGTTGAACATTTAGGTCATTTTCGTCGTCCCAAGGCTTATTCTAATCCAATTAGGGTTTTTAACCAATCTTGTGCATCCAATATGTGATTTTGTGTAATTTTGTGTCATTGGTTGAACATTTAGGTCATTTTTGTCCTCCCTAGGCTTATTCTAATCCAATTAGGGTTTTTAACCAATCTTGTGCATCCAATATGTGATTTTGTGTCATTGGTTGAACATTTAGGTCATTTTCGTCCTCCCTAGGCTTATTCCAATCCAATTAGGGTTTTTAACCAATCTTGTGCATATAATAAGTGATTTTGTGTCATTGGTAATCCAATTAGTTCATTTTCGTCCTCGCTAGGCTTATTCTAATCCAATTAGGGTTTTTAACCAATCTTGTGCATCCAATATGTGATTTTGTGTCATTTTGTGTCATTGGTTGAACATTTAGGTCATTTTCGTCCTCCCTAGGCTTATTCTAATCCAATTAGGGTTTTTAACCAATCTTGTGCATCCAATATGTGATTTTGTGTCATTTTGTGTCATTGGTTGAACATTTAGGTCATTATCGTACTCCCTAGGCTTATTCTAATCCAGTTAAGGTTTTTAACCAATCTTGTGCATCCAATATGTGATTTTGTGTCATTTTGTGTCATTGGTTGAACATTTAGGTCATTTTCGTCCTCCCTAGGCTTATTCTAATCCTATTAAGGTTTTTAACCAATCTTGTCCATCCAATATGTGATTTTGTGTCATTTTGTGTCATTGGTTGAACATTTAGGTCATTTTCGTCCTCCCTAGGCTTATTCTAATCCAATTAGGGTTTTTAACCAATCTTGTGCATCCAATATGTGATTTTGTGTCATTTTGTGTCATTGGTTGAACATTTAGGTCATTTTTGTCCTCCCTAGGCTTATTCTACTCCAATTAGGGTTTTTAACCAATCTTGTGCATCCAATATGTGATTTTGTGTCATTTTGTGTCATTGGTTGAACATTTAGGTCATTTTCGTCCTCCCTAGGCTTATTCTAATCCAATTAGGGTTTTTAACCAATCTTGTGCATCCAATATGTGATTTGGTGTAATTTTGTGTCATTGGTTGAACATTTAGGTCATTTTCGTCCTCCCTAGGCTTATTCTAATCCAATTAGGGTTTTTAACCAATCTTGTGCATCCAATATGTGATTTTGTGTCATTTTGTGTCATTGGTTGAACATTTAGGTCATTTTCGTCCTCCCCAGGCTTATTCTAATCCAATTAGGGTTTTTCACGAATCCTGTGCATCCAATATGTGATTTTGTGTCATTTTGTGTCATTGGTTGAACATTTAGGTCATTTTCGTCCTCCCTAGGGTTATTTTAATCTAATTAGGATTTTTAACCAATCTTGTGCATCCAATATGTGATTTTGTGTCATTTTGTGTCATTGGTTGAACATTTAGGTCATTTTCGTCCTCCCTAGGCTTATTCTAATCCAATTAGGGTTTTTAACCAATCTTGTGCATCCAATATGTGATTTTGTGTCATTTTGTGTCATTGGTTGAACATTTAGGTCATTTTCGTCCTCCCTTGGCTTATTCTTATCCAATTAAGGTTCTTAACCAATCTAGTGCATCCAATGTGTGATTTTGTGTCATTTTGGGTCATTGGTTGAACATTTAGGTCATTTTCGTCCTCCCTAGGCTTATTCTAATCCAATTAGGGTTTTTAACCAATCTTGTGCATCCAATATGTGATTTTGTGTCATTTTGTGTCATTGGTTGAACATTTAGGTCATTTTCGTCCTCCCTAGGCTTTTTCTAATACAATTACGGTTTTTAACCAATCTTGTGCATCCAATATGTGATTTTGTGTCATTGGTTGAACATTTATGTCATTTTCGTCTTCCCTAGGCTTATTCTAATCCAATTAGGGTTTTTAACCAATCTTGTGCATCCAATATGTGATTTTGTGTCATTTTGTGTCATTGGTTGAACATTTAGGTCATTTTCGTCCTCCCTAGGCTTATTCTAATCCAATTATGGTTTTTAACCAATCTTGTGCATCCAATATGTGATTTTGTGTCATTTTGTGTCATTGGTTGAACATTTAGGTCATTTTCGTCCTCCCTAGGCTTATTCTAATCCATTTAGGGTTTTTAACCAATCTTGTGCATCCAATATGTGATTTTGTGTCATTTTGTGTCATTGGTTGAACATTTAGGTCATTTTCGTCCTCCCTAGGCGTATTCTAATCCAATTAGGGTTTTCAACAAATCTTGTACATCCAATATCTGAATTTGTGTCATTTTATGTCATTGGTTGAACATTTAGGCCCTTTTCGTCCTCTCTAGGCTTATTCTAATTTAATTAGGGTTTTTAACCAATGTTGTGCATCCAATATGTGATTTTGTGTCATTGGTTGAACATTTGGGTCATTTTAGTCCTCCCTAGGCTACTCTAATCCAATTAGGGTTTTTAACCAATCTTGTGCATCCAGAATGTGATTTTGTGTCATTGGTTGAACATTTAGGTCATTTTCGTCCTCCCTAGGCTTATTCTAATCCAATTAGGGTTTTCAACCAATCTTGTGAATCCAATATGTGATTTTGTGTCATTGATTGAACATTTAGGTCATTTTCGTCCTCCCTAGGCTTATTCTAATCCAATTAGGGATTTTAACCAATCTTGTGCATCCAATATGTGATTTTGTGTCATTGGTTGAACATTTAGGTCATTTTCGTCCTCCATAGGCTTATTCTAATCCAATTAGGGTTTTTAACAAATCTTGTGCATCCAATATGTGATTTTGTGCCGTTTTGTGTCATTGGTTGAACATTTAGGTCATTTTCGTCCTCCCTAGGCTTATTTTAATCCAATTAGGGTTTTTAACCAATCTTGTGCATCAAATATGTGATTTTGTGTCATTGGTTGAACATTTAGGTCATTTTAGTCCTCCCTAGGCTATTCTAATCCAATTAGGGTTTTTAACCAATCTTGTGCATCCAATATGTGATTTTGTGTCATTGGTTGAACATTTAGGTCATTTTCGTCCTCCCTAGGCTTATTCTAATCCAATTAGGGTTTTCAACCAATCTTGTGAATCCAATATGTGATTTTGTGTCATTGATTGAACATTTAGGTCATTTTCGTCCTCCCTAGGCTTTTTCTAATCCAATTAGGGTTTTTAACCAATCTTGTGCATGCAATATGTGATTTTGTGTCATTGGTTGAACATTTAGGTCATTTTCGTCCTCCATAGGCTTATTCTAATCCAATTAGGGTTTTTAACAAATCTTGTGCATCCAATATGTGATTTTGTGTCGTTTTGTGTCATTGGTTGAACATTTAGGTCATTTTCGTCCTCCCTAGGCTTATTCTAATCCAATTAGGGATTTTAACCAATCTTGTGCATCCAATATGTGATTTTGTGTCATTGGTTGAACATTTAGGTCATTTTCGTCCTCCATAGGCTTATTCTAATCCAATTACGGTTTTTAACAAATCTTGTGCATCCAATATGTGATTTTGTGCCGTTTTGTGTCATTGGATGAACATTTAGGTCATTTTCGTCCTCCCTAGGCTTATTCTAATCCAATTAGGGTTTTTAACCAATCTTGTGCATCAAATATGTGATTTTGTGTCATTGGTTGAACATTTAGGTCATTTTAGTCCTCCCTAGGCTATTCTAATCCAATTAGGGTTTTTAACCAATCTTGTGCATCCAATATGTGATTTTGTGTCATTGGTTGAACATTTAGGTCATTTTCGTCCTCCATAGGCTTATTCTAATCCAATTAGGGTTTTTAACAAATCTTGTGCATCCAATATGTGATTTTGTGCCGTTTTGTGTCATTGGTTGAACATTTAGGTCATTTTCGTCCTCCCTAGGCTTATTCTAATCCAATTAGGGTTTTTAACCAATCTTGTGCATCAAATATGTGATTTTGTGTCATTGGTTGAACATTTAGGTCATTTTAGTCCTCCCTAGGCTATTCTAATCCAATTAGGGTTTTTAACCAATCTTGTGCAACCAATATGTGATTTTGTGTCATTGGTTGAACATTTATGTCATTTTCGTCCTCCATAGGCTTATTCTAATCCATTTAGGGTTTTTAACCAATCTTGTGCATCAAATATGAGATTTTGTGTCATTTTGTGTCATTGGTTGAACATTTAGGTCATTTTCGTCCTCCCTAGGCTTATTCTAATCCAATTAGGGTTTTCAACCAATCTTGTGCATCCAATATGTGAATTTGTGTCATTTTGTGTCATTGGTTGAACATTTAGGCCATTTTCGTCCTCCCTAGGCTTATTCTAATCCAATTAGGGTTTTTAACCAATCTTGTGCATCCAATATGTGATTTTGTGTCATTTTTGGGTCATTGAATGAACATTTAGGCCATTTTCGTCCTCCCTAGGCTTATTCTAATCAAATTAGGGTTTTTAACCAATCTTGTGCATCCAATATGTGATTTTGTGTCATTTTGTGTCATTGTTTGAACATTTAGGCCATTTTCGTCCTCCCTAGGCTTATTCTAACCCAATTAGGGTTTTTAACCAATCTTGTGCATCCAATATGTGATTTTGTGTCATTTTTGGGTCATTGATTGAACATTTAGGTCATTTTCGTCCTCCCTAGGCTTATTCTAATCCAATTAGGGTTTCTAACCAATCTTGTGCATCCAATATGTGATTTTGTGTCATTTTTGGGTCATTGATTGAACATTTAGGTCATTTTCGTCCTCCCTAAGCTTATTCTAATCCAATTATGGTTTTTAACCAATCTTTTGCATCCAATATGTGATTTTGTGTCATTGGTTGAACATTTAGGTCATTTTCGTCCTCCCTAGGCTTATTCTAATCCATTTAGGGTTTTTAACCAATCTTGTGCATCCAATATGTGATTTTGTGTCATTTTGTGTCATTGGTTGAACATTTAGGCCATTTTCGTCCTCCCTAGCCTTATTCTAACCCAATTAGGGTTTTAACCAATCTTGTGCATCCAATATGTGATTTTGTGTCATTTTGTGTCATTGGTTGAACATTTAGGTCATTTTCGTCCTCCCTAGGCTTATTCTAATCCATTTAGGGTTTTTAACCAATCTTGTGCATCCAATATGTGATTTTGTGTCATTTTGTGTCATTGGTTGAACATTTAGGTCAATTTCGTCCTCCCTAGGCTTATTCTAATCCAATTAGGGTTTTTAACCAATCTTGTGCATCCAATATGTGATTTTTTGTCATTTTGTGTCATTGGTTGAACATTTAGGTCATTTTCGTCCTCCCTAGGCTTATTCTAATCCAATTAGGGTTTTTAACCAATCTTGTGCATCCAATATGTGATTTTGTGTCATTTTGTGTCATTGGTTGAACATTTAGGTCATTTTCGTCCTCCATAGGCTTATTCTAATCCAATTAGGATTTTTAACCAATCTTGTGCATCCAATATGTGACTTTGTGTTATTTTGTGTAATTGGTTGAACATTTAGGTCATTTTCGTCCTCCCTAGGCTTATTCTAATCCAATTAGGGTTTTAAACCAATCTTGTGCATCCAATATGTGATTTTGTGTCATTTTGTGTCATTGGTTGAACATTTAGGTCATTTTCGTCATCCCTAGGCTTATTCTAATCCAATTAGGGTTTTTAACCAATCTTGTGCATCCAATATATGATTTTGTGTAATTTTGTGTCATTGGTTGAACATTTAGGTCATTTTCGTCCTCCCTAGGCTTATTCTAATCCAATTAGGGTTTTTAACCAATCTTGTGCATCCAATATGTGATTTTGTGTCATTTTGTGTCATTGGTTGAACATTTAGGTCATTTTCGTCGTCCCAAGGCTTATTCTAATCCAATTAGGGTTTTTAACCAATCTTGTGCATCCAATATGTGATTTTGTGTAATTTTGTGTCATTGGTTGAACATTTAGGTCATTTTTGTCCTCCCTAGGCTTATTCTAATCCAATTAGGGTTTTTAACCAATCTTGTGCATCCAATATGTGATTTTGTGTCATTGGTTGAACATTTAGGTCATTTTCGTCCTCCCTAGGCTTATTTTAATCCAATTAGGTTTTTTAACCAATCTTGTGCATCCAATATGTGATTTTGTGTCTTTTTGTGTCATTGGTTGAACATTTAGGTCATTTTCGTCCTCCCTAGGCTTATTCTAATCCAATTAGGGTTTTTAACCAATCTTGTGCATCCAATATGTGATTTTGTGTCATTGGTTGAACATTTAGGTCATTTTCGTCCTCCCTAGGCTTATTCTAATCCAATTAGGGTTTTTAACCAATCTTGTGCATCCAATATGTGATTTTGTGTCATTTTGTGTCATTGGTTGAACATTTAGGTCATTTTCGTTCTCCCTAGGCTTATTATAATCCAATTAGGGTTTTTAACCAATCTTGTGCATCCAAAATGTGATTTTGTGTCATTGGTTGAACATTTAGGTCATTTTCGTGTCCCTAGGCTTATTCTAATCCAACTAGGGTTTTTAACCAATCTTGTGCATCCAATATGTGATTTTGTGTCATTTTGTGTCATTGGTTGAACATTTAGGTCATTTTCGTCCTTCCTAGGCTTATTCTAATCCAATTAGGGTTTTTAACCAATCTTGTGCATCCAATATGTGATTTTGTGTCATTTTGTGTCATTGGTTGAACATTTAGGTCATTTTCGTCCTCCTTAGGCTTATTCTAATCCAATTAGGGTTTTTAACCAATCTTGTGCATCCAATATGTGATTTTGTGTCATTGGTTAAACATTTGGGTCATTTTCGTCCTCCCTAGGCGTATTCTAATCCAATTAGGGTTTTTAACCAATCTTGTGCATCCAATATGTGATTTTGTGTCATTTTGTGTCATTGGTTGAACATTTAGGTCATTTTCGCCTTGCTAGGCTTATTCTAATCCAATTAGGGTTTTTAACCAATCTAGTGCATCCAATATGTGATTTTGTGTCATTGGTTGAACATTTAGGTTATTTTCGTCCTCCCTAGGTATATTCTAATCCAATTAAGGTTTTTAACCAATCTTGTGCATCCAATGTGTGATTTTATGTCATTTTGTGTCATTGGTTGAACATTTAGGTCATTCGTCCTCCCTAGGCTCTTTTTAATCCAATTAGGGTTTTTAACCAATCTAGTGCATCCAATATGTGATTTTGTGTCATTGGTTGAACATTTAGGTCATCTTCGTCTACCCTAGGCTTATTCTAATCCAATTAGGGTTTTTAACCAATCTTGTGCATCCAATATGTGATTTTGTGTCATTTTGTGTCATTGGTTGAACATTTAGGTCATTTTCGTCCTCCTTAGGCTTATTCTAATCCAATTAGGGTTTTTAACATATCTTGTGCATCCAATATGTGATTTTGTGTCATTTTGTGTCATTGGTTGAACATTTAGGTCATTTTCGTCCTCCCTAGGCTTATTCTAATCCAATTAGGGTTTTTAAGCAATCTTGTGCATCCAATATGTGATTTTGTGTCATTTTGTGTCATTGGTTGAACATTTAGGTCATTTTCGTTCTCCCTAGGCTTATTCTAATCCAATTAGGGTTTTTAACCAATCTTGTGCATCCAATATGTGATTTTGTGTCATTTTCTATCATTGGTTGAACATTTAGGTCATTTTCGTCCTCCCTAGGCTTATTCTAATCCAATTAGGGTTTTTAACCAATCTTGTGCATCCAATATGTGATTTTGTGTCATTTTGTGTCATTGGTTGAACATTTAGGTCATTATCGTCTTCCCTAGGCTTATTCTAATCCAATTAGGGTTTTTAACCAATCTTGTGCATCCAATATGTGATTTTGTGTCATTTTGTGTCATTGGTTGAACATTTAGGTCATTTTCGTCCTCCCTAGGCTTATTCTAATCCAATTAAGGGTTTTAACCAATCATGTGCATCCAATATGTGATTTTGTGTCATTGGTTGAACATTTAGGTCATTTTCGTCCTCCCTAGGCTTATTCTAATCCAATTAGGGTTTTTAACCAATCTTGTGCATCCAATATGTGATTTTGTGTCATTTTGTGTCATTGGTTGAACATTTAGGTCATTTTCGTCCTCCCTAGGCCTATTCTAATCTAATTAAGGTCTTTAACCAATCTTGTGCATCCAATATGTGATTTTGTGTCATTGGTTGAACATTTAGGTCATTTTCGTCCTCCCTAGGCTTATTCTAATCCAATTAGGGTTTTTAACCAATCTTGTGCATCCAATATGTGATTTTGTGTCATTTTGTGTCATTGGTTGAACATTTAGGTCATTTTCGTCCTCCCCAGGCTTATTCTAATCCAATTAGGGTTTTTCACGAATCCTGTGCATCCAATATGTGATTTTGTGTCATTTTGTGTCATTGGTTGAACATTTAGGTCATTTTCGTCCTCCCTAGGGTTATTTTAATCTAATTAGGATTTTTAACCAATCTTGTGCATCCAATATGTGATTTTGTGTCATTTTGTGTCATTGGTTGAACATTTAGGTCATTTTCGTCCTCCCTAGGCTTATTCTAATCCAATTAGGGTTTTTAACCAATCTTGTGCATCCAATATGTGATTTTGTGTCATTTTGTGTCATTGGTTGAACATTTAGGTCATATTCGTCCTCCCTAGGCTTATTCTAATCCAATTAAGGTTTTTAACCAATCTTGTGCATCCAATATGTGATTTTGTGTCATTTTGTGTCATTGGTTGAACATTTAGGTCATTTTCGTCCTCCCTAGGCTTATTCTAATCCAATTAGGGTTTTTAACCAATCTTGTGCATCCAATATGTGATTTTGTGTCATTTTGTGTCATTGGTTGAACATTTAGGTCATCTTCGTCTACCCTAGGCTTATTCTAATCCAATTAGGGTTTTTAACCAATCTTGTGCATCCAATATGTGATTTTGTGTCATTTTGTGTCATTGGTTGAACATTTAGGTCATTTTCGCCTTGCTAGGCTTATTCTAATCCAATTAGGGTTTTTAACCAATCTAGTGCATCCAATATGTGATTTTGTGTCATTGGTTGAACATTTAGGTTATTTTCGTCCTCCCTAGGTTTATTCTAATCCAATTAAGGTTTTTAACAACTCTTGTGCATCCAATGTGTGATTTTATGTCATTTTGTGTCATTGGTTGAACATTTAGGTCATTCGTCCTCCCTAGGCTCTTTTTAATCCAATTAGGGTTTTTAACCAATCTAGTGCATCCAATATGTGATTTTGTGTCATTGGTTGAACATTTAGGTTATTTTCGTCCTCCCTAGGTTTATTCTAATCCAATTAAGGTTTTTAACCAATCTTGTGCATCCAATATGTGATTTTGTGTCATTTTGTGTCATTGGTTGAACATTTAGGTCATTTTCGTCCTCCCTAGGCTTATTCTAATCCAATTAGGGTTTTTAACCAATCTTGTGCATCCAATATGTGATTTTGTGTCATTTTGTGTCATTGGTTGAACATTTAGGTCATCTTCGTCTACCCTAGGCTTATTCTAATCCAATTAGGGTTTTTAACCAATCTTGTGCATCCAATTTGTGATTTTGTGTTATTTTGTGTCATTGGTTGAACATTTAGGTCATTTTCGTCCTCCCTAGGCTTATTCTAATCCAATTAGGGTTTTTAACCAATCTTGTGCATCCAATATGTGATTTTGTGTCATTTTGTGTCATTGGTTGAACATTTAGGTCATCTTCGTCCACCCTAGGCTTATTCTAATCCAATTAGGGTTTTTAACCAATCTTGTGCATCCAATATGTGATTTTGTGTCATTTTGTGTCATTGGTTGAACATTTAGGTCATTTTCGTCCTCCCTAGGCTTATTCTAATCCATTTAGGGTTTTTAACCAATCTTGTGCATCCAATATGTGATTTTGTGTCAATGGTTGAACATTTAGGTCATTTTCGTCCTCCCTAGGCTTATTCTAATCCAATTAGGGTTTTTAACCAATCTTGTGCATCCAATATGTGATTTTGTGTCATTGGTTGATCTTTTAGGTCATTTTCGTCCTCCCTAGGCTTATTCTAATCCAATTAGGGTTTTTAACCAATCTTGTGCATCCAATATGTGATTTTGTGTCATTTTGTGTCATTGGTTGAACATTTAGGTCATTTTCGTCCTCCCTAGGCTTATTCTAATCCAATTAGTGTTTTTAACCATTCTTGTGCATCCAATATGTGATTTTGTTTAATTGGTTGAACATTTAGGTCATTTTGGCCTTGCTAGGCTTGTTCTAATCCAATTAGGATTTTTAACCAATCATGTGCATCCAAATATGTGATTTTTTGTCATTGGTTGAACATTTAGGTCATTTTCGTCCTCCCTAGGCTTATTCTAATCCAATTAGGGTTTTTAACCAATCTTGTGCATCCAATATGTGATTTTGTGTCATTTTGTGTCATTGGTTGAACATTTAGGTCATTTTCGTCCTCCCTAGGCTTATTCTAATCCAATTAGGGTTTTTAACCAATCTTGTGCATCCTATATGTGATTTTGTGTCATTGGTTGAACATTTACGTCATTTTTGTCCTCCCTAGGCTTATTCTAATCCAATTAGGGTTTTTAACCAATCTTGAGCATCCAATATGTGATTTTGTGTCATTTTGTGTCATTGGTTGAACATTTAGGTCATTTTCGTCCTCCCTAGGCTTATTCTAATCCAATTAGGGTTTTTAACCAATCTTGTGCATCCAATATGTGATTTTGTGTCATTGGTTGAACATTTAGGTCATTTTTGTCCTCCCTAGGCTTATTCTAATCCAATTAGGGTTTTTAACCAATCTTGTGCATCCAATATGTGATTTTGTGTCATTTTGTGTCATTGGTTGAACATTTAGGTCATTTTCGTCCTTGCTAGGCTTATTCTAATCCAATTAGGGTTTTTAACCAATCTTGTGCATCCAATATGTGATTTTGTGTCATTGGTTGAACATTTAGGTCATTTTCGTCCTCCCTAGGCTTATTCTAATCCAATTAGGGTTTTTAACCAATCTTGTGCATCCAATATGTGATTTTGTGTCATTTTGTGTCATTGGTTGAACATTTAGGTCATTTTCGTCCTCCCTAGACTTATTCTAATCCAATTATGGTTTTTAACCAATCATGTGCATCCAATATGTGATTTTGTGTCATTTTGTGTTATTGGTTGATCATTTAGGTCATTTTCGTCCTCCCTAGGCTTATTCTAATCCAATTAGGGTTTTTAACCAATCTTGTGCATCCAATATGTGATTTTGTGTCATTGGTTGAACTTTTAGGTCAATTTCGTCCTCCCTAGGCTTATTCTAATCCAATTAGGGTTTTTAACCAATCTTGTGCATCCAATATGTGATTTTGTGTCATTGGTTGAACATTTAGGTCATTTTCGTCCTCCCTAGGCTTATTCTAATCCAATTAGGGTTTTTAACCAATCTTGTGCATCCAATATGTGATTTTGTGTACTTTTGTGTCATTGGTTGAACATTTAGGTCATTTTCGTCCTCCCTAGGCTTATTCTAATCCAATTAGGGTTTTTAACCAATCTTGTGCATCCAATATGTGATTTTGTGTCATTTTGTGTCATTGGTTGAACATTTAGGTCATTTTTATCCTCCCTAGGCTTATTCTAATCCAATTAGGGTTTTTAACCAATCTTGTGCATCCAATATGTGATTTTGTGTCATTGGTTGAACATTTAGGTCATTTTCGTCCTCCCTAGGCTTATTCTAATCCAATTCGGGTTTTTAACCAATCTTGTGCATCCAATATGTGATTTTGTGTCATTGGATGAACATTTAGGTCATTTTCGTCCTCCCTAGGCTTATTCTAATCCAATTAGGGTTTTTAACCAATCTTGTGCATCGAATATGTGATTTTGTGTCATTGGTTGAACATTTAGGTCATTTTCGTCCTCCCTAGGCTTATTCTAATCCAATTAGGGTTTTTAACCAATCTTCTGCATCCAATATGTGATTTTGTTTCATTGGTTGAACATTTAGGTCATTTTCGTCCTCCCTAGGCTTATTCTAATCCAATTAGGGTTTTTAACCAATCTTGTGCATCCAATATGTGATTTTGTGTCATTTTGTGTCATTGGTTGAACATTTAGGTCATTTTCGTCCTCCCTAGGCTTATTCCAATCCAATTAGAGTTTTTAACCAATCCTGTGCATCCAATATGTGATTTTGTGTCATTTTGTGTCATTGGTTGAACATTTAGGTCATTTTCGACCGCCCTAGGCTTATTCTAATCCAATTAGGGTTTTTAACCAATCTTCTGCATCCAATATGTGATTTTGTGTCATTGGTTCAACATTTAGGTCATTTTCGTCCTCCCTAGGCGTATTCTAATCCAATTAGGGTTTTTAACCAATCTTGTGCATCCAATATGTGAATTTGTGTCATTTTGTGTCATTGGTTGAACATTTAGGTCATTTTCGTCCTCCCTAGGCTTATTCTAATCCAATTAGGGTTTTTAACCAATCTTGTGCATCCAATATGTGATTTTGTGTCATTTTGTGTCATTGGTTGAACATTTAGGTCATTTTCGACCGCCCTAGGCTTATTCTAATCCAATTAGGGTTTTTAACCAATCTTGTGCATCCAATATGTGAATTTGTGTCATTTTGTGTCATTGGTTGAACATTTAGGTCATTTTCGTCCTCCCTAGGCTTATTCTAATCCAATTAGGGTTTTTAACCAATCTTGTGCATCCAATATGTGATTTTGTGTCATTTTGTGTCATTGGTTGAACATTTAGGTCATTTTTGTCCTCCCTAAGCTTATTCTAATCCAATTAGGGTTTTTAACCAATCTTGTGCATTCAATATGTGATTTTATGTCATTTTCTGTCATTGGTTGAACATTTAGGTCATTTTCGTCCTCCCAAGGCCTATTCTAATCCAATTAGGGTTTTTAACCAATCTTGTGCGTCCAATATGTGATTTTGTGTCCTTTTGTGTCATTCGTTGAACATTTAGGTCATTTTCGTCCTCCCTAGGCTTATTCTAATCCAATTAGGGTTTTTAACCAATCTTGTGCATCCAATATGTGATTTTGTGTCATTTTGTGTCATTTGTTGAACATTTAGGTCATTTTCGTCCTCCGTAGGCTTATTCTAATCCAATCAGGGTTTTTAACCAATCTTGTGCATCCAATATGTGATTTTCTGTCATTGGTTGAATATTTAGGTCATTTTTGTCCTCCCTAGGCTTATTCTAATCCAGTTAGGTTTTTTAACCAATCTTGTGCATCCAATATGCGATTTTGTGTCATTTTGTGTCATTTGTTGAACATTTAGGTCATTTTTGTCCTCCGTAGGCTTATTCTAAACCAATTAGGGTTTTTAACCAATCTTGACCATCCAATATGTGATTTTGTGTCATTGGTTGAACATTTAGGTCATTTTCGTCCTCCCTAGGCTTATTCTAATCCAATTAGGGTTTTTAACCAATCTTGTGCATCCAATATGTGATTTTGTGTCATTTTGTGTCATTGGTTGAACATTTAGGTCATTTTCGTCCTCCCCAGGCTTATTCTAATCCAATTAGGGTTTTTCACGAATCCTGTGCATCCAATATGTGATTTTGTGTCATTTTGTGTCATTGGTTGAACATTTAGGTCATTTTCGTCCTCCCTAGGGTTATTTTAATCTAATTAGGATTTTTAACCAATCTTGTGCATCCAATATGTGATTTTGTGTCATTTTGTGTCATTGGTTGAACATTTAGGTCATTTTCGTCCTCCCTAGGCTTATTCTAATCCAATTAGGGTTTTTAACCAATCTTGTGCATCCAATATGTGATTTTGTGTCATTTTGTGTCATTGGTTGAACATTTAGGTCATTTTCGTCCTCCCTTGGCTTATTCTTATCCAATTAAGGTTCTTAACCAATCTAGTGCATCCAATGTGTGATTTTGTGTCATTTTGGGTCATTGGTTGAACATTTAGGTCATTTTCGTCCTCCCTAGGCTTATTCTAATCCAATTAGGGTTTTTAACCAATCTTGTGCATCCAATATGTGATTTTGTGTCATTTTGTGTCATTGGTTGAACATTTAGGTCATTTTCGTCCTCCCTAGGCTTTTTCTAATACAATTACGGTTTTTAACCAATCTTGTGCATCCAATATGTGATTTTGTGTCATTGGTTGAACATTTATGTCATTTTCGTCTTCCCTAGGCTTATTCTAATCCAATTAGGGTTTTTAACCAATCTTGTGCATCCAATATGTGATTTTGTGTCATTTTGTGTCATTGGTTGAACATTTAGGTCATTTTCGTCCTCCCTAGGCTTATTCTAATCCAATTATGGTTTTTAACCAATCTTGTGCATCCAATATGTGATTTTGTGTCATTTTGTGTCATTGGTTGAACATTTAGGTCATTTTCGTCCTCCCTAGGCTTATTCTAATCCATTTAGGGTTTTTAACCAATCTTGTGCATCCAATATGTGATTTTGTGTCATTTTGTGTCATTGGTTGAACATTTAGGTCATTTTCGTCCTCCCTAGGCGTATTCTAATCCAATTAGGGTTTTCAACAAATCTTGTACATCCAATATCTGAATTTGTGTCATTTTATGTCATTGGTTGAACATTTAGGCCCTTTTCGTCCTCTCTAGGCTTATTCTAATTTAATTAGGGTTTTTAACCAATGTTGTGCATCCAATATGTGATTTTGTGTCATTGGTTGAACATTTGGGTCATTTTAGTCCTCCCTAGGCTACTCTAATCCAATTAGGGTTTTTAACCAATCTTGTGCATCCAGAATGTGATTTTGTGTCATTGGTTGAACATTTAGGTCATTTTCGTCCTCCCTAGGCTTATTCTAATCCAATTAGGGTTTTCAACCAATCTTGTGAATCCAATATGTGATTTTGTGTCATTGATTGAACATTTAGGTCATTTTCGTCCTCCCTAGGCTTATTCTAATCCAATTAGGGATTTTAACCAATCTTGTGCATCCAATATGTGATTTTGTGTCATTGGTTGAACATTTAGGTCATTTTCGTCCTCCATAGGCTTATTCTAATCCAATTAGGGTTTTTAACAAATCTTGTGCATCCAATATGTGATTTTGTGCCGTTTTGTGTCATTGGTTGAACATTTAGGTCATTTTCGTCCTCCCTAGGCTTTTTCTAATCCAATTAGGGTTTTTAACCAATCTTGTGCATGCAATATGTGATTTTGTGTCATTGGTTGAACATTTAGGTCATTTTCGTCCTCCATAGGCTTATTCTAATCCAATTAGGATTTTTAACAAATCTTGTGCATCCAATATGTGATTTTGTGTCGTTTTGTGTCATTGGTTGAACATTTAGGTCATTTTCGTCCTCCCTATGCTTATTCTAATCCAATTAGGGATTTTAACCAATCTTGTGCATCCAATATGTGATTTTGTGTCATTGGTTGAACATTTAGGTCATTTTCGTCCTCCATAGGCTTATTCTAATCCAATTAGGGTTTTTAACAAATCTTGTGCATCCAATATGTGATTTTGTG